>QLOD02000009.1:832283-851556 GCA_003260245.2 Sideroxylon spinosum
TTTTGGCGGGAAACAAATCCGGAGGTGGGGTATTATTAATACCACCACTCATGTGGGATTTCTCATCCCACATGTTGTCGGATAAGCAAGCCGAAGTGATGAGATGTCTAGCCATTGGGTGTGCAAAACAAACACTTCACATCTGTGAGTCCCACGTATGATTGAGCCAATCCGACATCTCATCCGTGAAACAAACAAAGCCTAAGGGATACGTGGTTTTTACAATATATATCTAGTGTTACTACTATCAGGGTTTTGGTTTGTGAAAAATTTTATTCATTTTTGTCAGTTGTTGGCTAGTTAAGATGGTGTTTGATATAATAAAAAGTGAGAAAGTGTAGGGTTCGTAATACGTGCAGTGAGATAAAAAGTGAATTGTTTTTAAAGATTTTTAAAAATTTTCGGTATTTTATTATACACCAAATATGCCTTTGTTCCCTATTTCCCCTGCTTTTTGCATTGGTCTCCAGGGGGTCCATCGGAAGAATTTGAAACTTGGAATCATACTGGACAAACCTGTTTTGCTTTATGAATGATAAATAGGATTGAATTACTTGTGATATAAAGGCCTTTGGAATTTACAAAAAATTTCATTTCGAAAATCATTTGATCAACATTTTCTCAAACCCAAGGACCTTTTTTTTTTTTTATCCTAACTACTCCAAACCACCTCTTGCTACACTTTCCTATCACTTCTTCTGCTGATAAATGCTGCTAGATATTTATGTAGAGATCTGAGAACCTTTTTAATGAAACCATTCCTGACTAGATTAAAATTGTGCATCCTGAAGGGCTTTTTTTTTTATCCTAATTACTCCAAACCACCTCTTGCTACACTTTCCTATCACTTCTTCAGCTGATGAATGCTACTAGATATTTATGCAGAGATCTGAGAACTTTTTTAATGAAACCATTCCTGACTAGATTAAAATTGTGCATCTTGCTGGATTAATCACCCTGCATTGGTCTGGTCAGTGATCTTGTCCAGGGCCAAGAAAATTTTGCAAACAATGAAAAGGTCCTCTAAAGTCACCGTATTTAGTAGGTGTGAGCAAAAACTGACTACCGAATTGAACTTACCAAATTCGTTCATTTCGAGTTCACACCCTTTCTCTCTCTAAAAGTCTGTCCTTGTCTCTCTGTCTGCAATGGACATTGCACCTGCTAAAGTTCAGCATGTAACCAAGGCTTCCTCAGTCGCTCAAACAGTAGCTCATTTTGAGCGCTATAAGCCTTTGAACACGATGGGTATCATCGCGATTCACATAGAAAATACTTTCAATCCTTTCTATAATGACAGAAATTGAAGTATCTTCAATAGAAAGTTTGCGTTGTCGTCATTTGTTCTCTAATGAACTATGAATTCCAACGAGAACAATTTGATATATGGTAGGGTGCTATCCTGATCACGTTGGACCCTAACATCCCGGCCAAACTCAATCTTACCGACCGATCGATACAACCTGACCCGAACTGGTACCGACCGGACGATCTTCACTGGCACCTGCATTATTACCAACTCTTTTACCAAATTACCTGCACTATTACCAACTCACCTTATTATCACAATACCTTGAAACACACTGCACTACATGTAGCAGTTGTAACAACGACTAAATAAATCATCATTTTTGGAATCCGTAATACAAGACCACTGACACGGAACCCATGTGAGTGGGAGCTCTCCGTATGTATATATATTCACCTACAGCCATGGAGAAGAGACACAACTGATATCCAAATACACTCTGCTAATATACTTTGAGATTTTAAGCTAACTTAAGGGTCGGAGTTTCCTGGGCAGGCACCACACCGATGTAAAGATAGATTTTTCGGAGCCGAATTGGATCATCAAGGCCACGCGAGTTAACAGCCTCATTAGTTGGCACCGTCTGTGGGAATCGACTTTTTTCGTTGTTTTTATGGTCCAAACCAGATCCAGAACAAACACCCAACCACAACCCAGAAGGATGATGGAGAACCGGGACGACGACAGAGTGAATGCCATAGAATCCTAAATGAGGGAGATGATGGTGGTCATGCAAACGCTGGTGACTCAGAATCAGGCATTGCTTCAAAGGGTGAATGATGCCCCTGTTGAGACTTCATTCCCAGTAGCTCGTCCAGGTAATGGAGCACGCAATGAAGGCATAGTTGACGTAAATGGAGAGAGCAAAAACGGAGCTGGCATTGTTGGAGAAAATGACTTCTCTAGCAAAACACCAGGGGAATCCAGGAGAAAAGAAAAGATGATGCAAATTGAAGGCGGAGCAGAAGTTTATGCAGAGGACTCACGAACTGAGGCAGCAAGTGTGAAAGAAGTCACCGCAAGCCCTTGGAAAGAACAACTGAATGCCATGCAGGCTCGGACAGATGGCGTCTTGGCTGCAGTTCGAGCACCCAACATGGTGGAAGACCTGATTGGAACGACCGGGTTTCCATTCTCTCAGGCGATAATGACCTGTCCTTTACCTTTTAAGTTAAAAATACCAACGGTCGATTCATTCGACGGGTCGCAAGATCCGTTGGATCATCTGGAGACGTTCAAGACTCTCATGCAGATGCATGCATACCCAAATGAAATATTGTGCCGGGTATTTCCAGCAACTCTGAAGGGTCCTGCGAGGCTATGGCTCGCTAGAATCAAGACCGGAACAATATCCAACTTTACTCAGCTGAGTAAACTCTTTGTCGGTCACTTCATTGGGGGGCAGAGGCAAAGAAGGCCGGCCACGCATCTGTTAATGATCAAGAAGGGGAAAAAAGAGACTCTTATGAGTTACGTTGGAAGGTACAACAAAGAAGTACTGGAGGTCGATGAAGCGGATAAAAAGGTGGTCGTCACCGCCTTCATAAGCGGGTTACGTACCCTCAGGTTCATAGCTTTCTTAGTTAAAAAACCCCCGACCGATCTGGTAGATCTCATGTTCCGAGCATAGAAGTACGTAAATGTAGTAGATGCCATGAAAGCCAAAAAAGAGAGCGAAGGAACAGGAAGCTCAAAAATGGATAAGAGAAAGCCGACTGACCAGGGGAATGGTCAAGGTTATAAAAGCTTGAAGAGCCGGAGACTTGATGATCGGGCGGGTCGGTTCCTAAGGGCTTATGGCGACACCGAACGTAGATTCATGCCCCTGAACACCTGATTGGAGAATATATTCTTCGAGATCCAACACGACTCTGCCCTGAAATGGCTAGGAAAGCTGAGGACGCTGCCGAAGATGAATTCCCGGGCGAAACACTGCAGGTTCCACAGAGACCATGGTCACGACACGGACGACTGCTTCGACTTGGAAAGATAGGTAGAGGAGTTAATCCGTCAAGGCAAATTGAGCAGGTTTGTCGACGAGCGGAGCAAAGGCAGGTGGCGCTCGGGGGAAACCGGAGGAGTAGAGTTAAAAAGTCTCTGTAGGAGCAGCCCAAGACGGAGGAGCCCCGGATAGAAGAGTCCTAACCAGGCCCAAGCCACTCAACCCCTAGGAGAATTTAGGGTGATTTCCGGTGGGTTTGTGGCCCAAGGAGAATCTTCAAACTCCCGGAAGAAGTATATTTAGGAGATGCAACGAAATACGGACGTTTTGGTGGCCGATCGCCCAGCCAAGAAAACCCGAACGGAGCAGTCGCCGATCTCATTTACAGAGGAGGAGGCTGACGGGCTGCACCAGCCGTATGAGGATCTGCTTGTTATTTCACCAATAATCTCCAATTTTAAAATATGGAGAACGTTAATAGACAGCGGAAGCTCTACAGATATTCTGTATTGGGAGGCGTTCGAGAAGAGGAAGATTGGAAACTTTTCCCTTGGTGGGATTCACCGGCAACCGCATAACGCTGCTCGGCTCAATTACTTTGCCGGTCACTTTCGGTGAGAAGTCCTGCCAGGCAACCAAGATGATTAGCTTTTTGGTGGTCGATTGCCCCTCGGCCTACAACGCCATCCTTGGAAGAGTATTATTAAACCGTTTTCAGGCCGTGACATCTACCTACCATCTACGCGTCAAATTCCCAACTGAAAACGGAATAGGATGCGCTAAAGGTGACCAGAAGGCGGCTCGGGAATGCTATATGTCTTCCCTACCAATGAGACAATGGTTGTGGACAGTTTAAAGGTTAGGGACGATGATGAAATACAGAGCGGGGAGCTGGCGAAAGATCTGGAAAACATCACGATCGACTTCCCCGAGCAAAACCGATCGGTCAAGATCGGATCGAATGCTCCGGAGGGAATGAAGGAGAGGCTAAAGGAATTTTTGGCGGAGAACCCGGATGTTTTTGCATGGTCTAATGAAGACATACCGGGAATCAATACTAGTATGGCGGCTCATCACCTGAACATTTACCCGAGGGGAACGAGGTCATCGAACAAGAGGTAGAAAAGCTGTTGAAGGCTGGGTTCATTCGAGAGGTCCATTATCCAACGTGGCTTTCCAATGTTGTCATGGTCAAGAAAGGCAACGGGAAATGGAGGATGTGTGTTGACTTCACAAACCTCAATAAGGCGTGTTCAAAAGATAGCTTCCCACTACCCTCCATTGACCTTTTAGTCGATTCCACCGCTGGTCATAAGATGCTGTCTTTCATGGACGCTTTTTCAGGATACAACCAGATAAAGATGGCCGAGCATGATCAAGAGCACACGGCATTCATCACTGATCGAGGGCTATACTGCTTCAATGTTATGCCATTCGGTCTGAAAAATACTGGGGCAACGTATCAAAGGATTATGAATCGAATGTTCAAAAACCAGATGGGGTGAAATACAGAAGTGTATGTGGATGACATGCTGGTCAAAAGTAGAGAGGTCAGTTCCCACATCGCTGATCTACTGGAAACTTTCAACACCCTAAAAAGGTATGGAATGAAATTGAATCCCGCCAAATGTGCATTAGGCATGGCATCCGGTAAGTTCTTGGGCTTTTTGGTTTCCAATCGACGAATTGAAGCAAACCTGGAGAAAGTTTAGGCGATCATGGAAATGCAGTCACCTTGTACTACGAAGGAAGTTCAAAGGCTAGCGGGGAGAATAGCAGCCTTGAACAGATTTGTTTTGCGATCCACGGACAAGTGCCATCCTTTTTTCAAAATACTTAAGACAGCATTCGAGTGGAAGCCAGAGTGTGAGAGAGGCATTCAGACAGCTGAAAGGATATCTCGGGTCGGTTCCTTTGCTCAGCTGCACCATTATGGAGGAAATGCTTTACTTGTATTTGGTGGTCTCTGCCATAGCAGTTAGTTCAGCCCCTCGTTAAAGATGACCAAGGGGTATAAAACCCGTTTATTACACGAGCAAGGCCCTGAGGGGAGCAGAGGAAAGGTATCCGAAGATGGAGCTGATGGCCCTTGCACTCATCATAGCAGCTCGACGATTCAGAGCTTATTTCCAGGCCCACACAATTGTTGTTCTCACCGACCAGCCCTTGAAAAATATACTGCATAAACCAGAGACATCTGGCAGGCTGATGAAGTAGTCGATCGAGTTGGGACAGTTCGATATACAATATAAGCCAAGGTCAATGATAAAGGGTCAAGCAGCTGCAGACTTTATTGCTGAGTTCACATTCCCAACTGATCCCGTAGAAGCCATCATCATGGAGCAACTGTGGACGCTCAATGTCGACGGCTTGTCCACATAGAACTCCGGTGGAGCAGGCCTTGTTCTTGTCTAGCCTGAGGGTCACCAATTCGAATACGCCTTATGTTTTAAATTTCCTGCCACTAATAATGAAGCTGAATACGAAGTCTTGATTACATGCCTCCGTACGGCTCAACGAATAGGGGCAGAGGAGATACGCGTTAACAGTGACTTTCAGCTAGTGGTGGAACAAGTTCAAGGAAACTATGAAGCAAGGGAAGACAGCATGGTGGAGTATTGCCAACTAACTTAAAGCCTGATAAAAAAATTCAGGAGGTTTGAACTACAAAGGGTCCCAAGGCAATGAAATGAAAAAGCAGACAGATTGGCTAAGATTGCCTCATCAAGAGAAGATAATACTAACGTTCCCATGGAAATACTATACTCACCAAGCATCCGAGAACCAGAGATTAACCAAGTAGAAACAGATGCAGAATGGAGCGGGCCCATCAAAATATACTTGGAGAGCGGAATCCTCCCTAAAGACAAGAATGAAGCAAGGCGTATCCAGTACTGAGCCAGCAGATACCTCGTTATACGTGGAATCTTATATAAGAGAGGACATGGCTCCCCCCTACTAAGATGTGTGGGAAAGCAAGAAGCAGATTATGTACTAAGGGAAGTACAGAAAGGAGTCTGTGGAAATCACTCCGAGAGCAGAGCCTTGATTTCAAAGATCCTAAGCGTTGGCTACTTTTGGCTGACCACGAAGAAAGACACCCAAGAGTTCGTCAAGAAATATGATAAGTGCCAGAGATTTGCCAACATCCCTTGACTACCCGCAAACGAGTTGACGCCGATCCCGAGTCCCTGACCATTCGCTCAGTAAGGAATCAACATTATTGGCCCACTCCCGTTAGGAAAAGGCCAGAGGAAATTTATAGTGGTAGCAATTGATTACTTCACCAAGTGGGCAGAAGCAAAAGCCTTGCTAACTATCACTGAGCAAAATAAAAGGAAATTTTTGTGGCAAAACATCGTCTGTCGATTTGGCATTCCTAGAGTTGTGATTACCGACAATGGCAAGCAGTTTGAAGGGAGGCACTTTAACGAGCTTTGTGAGGAATTGGGCATCAGTCATCACTATTCATCCCCAGAACATCCACAAGCCAACTGTTAGGTTGAAGTAACTAATCGTTCCCTCTTGAAAATCATTAAAACCAAGCTCGACAGGGCCAAGGGTCTATTGGCAGACGAACTCCCAACCATCCTATGGGCTTATCGAACAACAGAAAAGATAACAACAGGTCAGACTCCATTCTCCTTGACATACGGAACAGAAGCAGTCATCCCAGTCGAGATCGGATTGCCCAGTGCAAGAACTTTAGGATTCAACATGAAAAAAAACAATGCAAGGATAAGGGAATAAATCGATCTACTAGAGGGAAAACGACTTCAGGCAACAATCAGGACGGCCCATTACCAGCGGAAGATGTGTCAGTACCATAACTCAAGGACTCAACCTCGTGAGTTCTGCGCCGGGGATCTAATGTTGAAAAGGATAAACCAATCAACTAGGGATGCTCAAGATGGGAAGTTAGGCCCAGACTGGGAGGGACCTTACGAGGTAACGAAATCAACACGCAAATGGGCTTACTGGTTGAAGACGATAGAGGGCAGAAGTATACCTCATCCTTGGAATGTGGAACACTTGAAGAAGTACCATGTGTAATAAATTTGTTATCACATTTAAAGTTATTCTTTATCATTCAAATATTATACTGTCCAACATTGATTTTGCAGTGTATGTCCACATTTACCAAGATCTTACTCGGTTTACATGACCGAACAGATGAAGACGGCTTACGAAGCCAACTACCTACGGGACAAGATCCTGTTCAGTTTACGTAACGGAGCAGATGAGGACGGCTTACGAAGCCAGCTGCCTACGGGGTAAGATCCAGCTCGGTTTAGGTGACCAAGCAGATGAAGACGGCTTACCAAGCCAACTGCCTACGGGGCAAGATCCTGCTCGGTTTATGTGACCGAGCAGATGAAGACGACTTATGAAGTCAACTGCCTACGGGGCAAGATCCTGCTCGGTTTACGTGACCGAACAGACGGAGATCGACTCAAGGAGCCGAGCGGAAACAAAAGCGGAAAGGGGACAAAGACATACACCAAAGCGTAGGAACAAACAAAAACATACATGATAAACAAGGCCAACTACAAACATCCCAACATAAGACAGTCATTCAACGAGGAAGTATCCATTCAGAAAAGCAAGAAATAGACTTCATCCATAAATTTCACTCACACAAAAAGAGGAATCTTATTCATAAAAAAAAAAAAAAAATTTCATATTACAAAAAGAAAGAAAGGAACAAGAAGAGAAATTAGTAGCACACTAGTCGACTGATTCAGTAGTTGCTGGGATGCCTTCTTCTTAACGTTGAGCCTCGTCCACTTGGCCTTGTTGGGCACCCTCAGCTTGCACCTCAGTGACCACCTGCTACTCACCCCCTCCGCTTCCCCGATCGGCTCTTCATTGGCCTCGCTACTGCCACCCGGCTCGATCTTGGAAAGGTCAACTTCAGGATAGGCACTTGCGATCTTTGACTTGGCATGCTTGAAGCCTTCCAGGAAAACGGGCATGAGTAACTCTTAGAAATCATCTGTGTTCTTGAAGTTATTGATGGCGTTCTGTCTGGCAGCCTCCAAGCTTCGTTCGAGATCAGCCACCTTTCTTTGAGATCGGTCCAGTTCTCGATCCAATTGAGCTCGTTCAATCTTTAACATTTCATTTTCTTCATTGGTTTTACACTTGAAACGGAGAATTTCTTCTTTCTCCGCCTCAGCGACAGCAGCGACGTTTTTAGCAGCCTTAAGCTCGGTGAGGGTTTCCTCCCTCATTTTCCTCTCATGAGCTAGGGCTTATTCCGTGTCTAATAACCTATTATAAAACGCGAACAACCTTGTCATGACCCGAACAACACAATCACAATCGATTAGCCACCCCTAACTAAATATATATATATATATAATAAATTACACAAAAAATGAGAACATCTTCACCAACATTACCTTGAATAAATCATGATTCATGTCTTGGGCCATTCTACCGCTGGTTGTCCCTCTCAATTCCCCCATCTTAAAGTCAAGAGGCTGGGAGATCAACTTTTGCCACGCCAACTCGCTACTCGTGAGCAGCGATTGATGGACAGATTAGCTACTTGGGTCCCCAAACCCGAAGACTACGGCGAAGACCGAACCGCTGCTACGGGAGCGTCGATAACTTCTGTGGGCTTAGGGGCAGGTTGGACTGGACCCCTTGTAGTCCTGGCCCTTTTCGGGACGGGCTCTCCCGAGGCTCCCTTGGCTCCCAAGGCCCCAGCCTTCTTCTTCTTGGCCCTCTCAAGGTAGCCAATGTCAAACATCTCCTCTTCCGTATACCCGGCCTCTCGGAGATCGGAGAAAAGATCTTCGACTTTTGTAAGTAGAGCAGCACGTTCTTCCTCCCGATCGTCACCTCGCTCGGATCATTCGGGCAAAGGTTTTCTCTGCTCAGCAGCTTCGAGGATTGTGTTATCTGCACATGAACAAGTTGATCAGTTCAACAGATAGGGAAATAAAAAAAAAAAAAACACACACACACACACACACAAACTCACTACGCTTACGTTCTGTTGCGATGGCTTCCCTAGTAGGATCGGGTCCGAGTAGATATTGGTAGAGATTATCCACAGTTATCAAAAACTGGGCCTTTCGGATTTGGTGTTCCTTAGCTAAGGCCATCAGTTCCTCTTGCTCATGAGAGAGGATTGGAGGCTTTCGAACTGATTGACAAATTGAAAGATTAGAATCAGAAACTAATACACACACCCGTAGTTACAAACTACCCTAAAGAGAAGATTTATTCATACCCTTTATTGTAGGCTGACCCCATATCCGAGGCACTCGAACCTCCTCGTCTTCCTCGATCTCCCATTCTAGGAACTCGCACGTACTTCCTAGAAGGAAGAAGTACTTTTCTTTCCATCCCCGAAGGAATAAATAAGCATCCTTGTCATGAAATTATATTCCG
Source organism: Sideroxylon spinosum (assembly GCA_003260245.2). NCBI lineage: Eukaryota > Viridiplantae > Streptophyta > Magnoliopsida > Ericales > Sapotaceae > Sideroxylon > Sideroxylon spinosum. Next base: position 841,940 of record QLOD02000009.1, read on the forward strand.
ACTTCCTTGCCGAGAAGTAACACCAGCCAGAGTTCCTTGCTGTCACCTTATACAAATAAAGGAACACGTCGGCGGTCAGAGGTTGCCCGGTGGCAGCATGCCAGAACACGGCACACCTGATCAGTATCCTCTACCCGTTCGGGGTAACTTGACCAACCGTCAGGCTTAACCGATTAAGCACCTCCCGAACGACCTTCGGCAATGGAAATCGGAGCCCCCCGATTAGAGCGACTTCATAAACGGTAATCTCCCCACCTCTCGCTGAGCACGCTGAATCCCGGCTACTCGGCACCCTCAGGTTAAGGTCGCTCGGTAATTGGAAATCCCTGATCAACTTAGAAATCCGAGCCGTTGTCATGGTAGACATAACCCCTTCTGCTTCGAATTGTTCATAATCAGTTTCCCCCGAGCGCGTCAATCCCACGTGAGGCTCGAAGGCGTTTACGATTCGAGGGCTTTCTGCGGTGCTACGGCCACTCGTGATCGGATCACTGGGGGCGGTACGTCTCCTAAATATGAGTCCGTCGTTGTAGGACTCGGTATCACTTCCAACGTTAACCCTCTCTGGTTCAGCCATGGCAACAGACCTAAATAGCTGGGACACACGAAGGGAATACGCAAGGAAAATCAAGCCACTATTTGTAAACCTAACGAAACTCGGATTTCCTACGAAATCTATAAGATTGGAAAGCTTCCTATTACGCTCGTAAAAATAACTGGCTTTAGCTAAAAGCCAGAACATTACGAAAGAGACGATGGAGAAGAAAATAAGAAAGAAAGAAGAAACCTTACCAATCCAGGAAAAAGCTGTGGGAGCAAGAAGAACACCGACGGTAACTCTGTGAACACGGGGGATATCACGGCGAAAAGCTTTTCGCAACAACAACGAAAACGTAAAAAAGAAGGCAACGAACTAACCTAGGGTATTTATACTAGTTAGATTTTAAAATCTACAGCCGGCAGCTGTGCGGGAAAAATCTGATCTTACGATCCTAAGATAATGACTCTTCGGATTTGTACCACCCCTAACGAAAATCTGACACGCGGCATCTATGCGAAGCGATGGGCGGCTAAGGCACACGCGTCTGCATTTAATGCAACTGCACATTAAATGCACGCATTTATGATAGTCAGATAAACAGCTCATCACCCAAACAACACCTCGATCGCGTCCATAATTTGATTCCTTGCAGCCATCTTCAATGACCGAAGGAATCGGGGGTATCTGGTAGAGTGCTATCCCGACCACGCCGGACCCTAACATCCCGGCCAAACTCAACCTTACCGACCGATCGATACAAGCCGACCCTAACTGGTACCGACCGGACGATCTCCACTGGCACCTGCATTATTACCAACTCCTATACTAAATCACCTGCATTATTACCAACTCACCTTATTATCACCATACCCTAGAACACACTACACTCCATGTAGCATTTGTAACAACGACTAAATAAATCATCATTCTTGGAATCCGTAATACAAGGTCACTGACACGGAACCCATGTGAGTGGGAGCTCTCCGTATGTATATATATTCACCTACAGCCATGGAGAAGAGACACAACTGATATCCAAATACACTTTGCCAATATACTTTAAGATTTTAAGTTAACTTAAGCGTCGGAGTTTTCTAGGTAGGCACCACATCGGTGTAAAGACAGATTTTTTGGAGCCGAATTGGATCATCAAGGCCGCGCGAGTTAACAGCTTCATCAATATATATAGAAGTTGTATTGAGTTTCAAGGAAGAACAATGCAACCGAATGAGTTGATTGATTAGTTAATATAACAGGTCTTTGATTCAAAGAATCTATCTGAGGAGGAAAAAGTGAAGCTTGTTGCCATAAAATTAAGGTATATGTGCCCCTTTATGGTGGAGAATTTGAAGACAATCGACTAACGAAGGTCAGTCGAAGTTGTATTGCTACATGGGAACAGATAATTAAAAAAAAAAAAATTAACCATGGACAAAACATCTTTCTCAAGCAAGCTAACAAAAATCTGGGTGTGGAATAATATATCTTATATCGCAAAATTTGAACGATCTACAATTAATTAACTGTATTTAATCAAAATTCAAATATGTAGTTATAAACTAGAAGAACATTTTTTTTTCCTTCCGTTCCCATCGTGTTCATAATATTGAATACATTAAAGGGACACACACTATAGCCTTGTTTGATAACGTTTTTGTTTTCTGTTTATGTTTTCAAAATTTTGAAAACTAGTAATAAAAACTTATTTGTTAAATCTATTTACATTTTTTTTGTTTTCAAAAAAATGAAAATGTAAACAGAAAAATGTAAACAGATAAAATGTGTTTTTACTTTTTTTTTCTATTGCAAATATTTTATCAATTTCAACAGTTTATCTACTTTTATTACATCATGTTAAAATAAATTATTTTATTTAAATATTTTATTAAACTAAAATTATTTTTAATAAATAACATAATATAATCAAATTAATTATCTAAATTAATTTGTAGTTTATTTTATTAATTTATTTTTAGAAAAAAATAAATTAAATTAAGTTAAATTAAATTTAATTAAATTAATATGAAATATATATTAATAAATTAGTTTTAATAATAATAGAAATTAAATATTTTAAATTAATAGTTCATTTAATTTATTTATTTAATATGAAATATATTTTATTAAATTATTTTTAATAAATATCATAACTAAATCATTTAAATGATTATGAAATATATTTTGCCAATTTTTTTAATAAATCATATAATTAAATTACAACTAATATATTTTATATTTACCAAAATTAAATGATATAAGAATTATATTTTATTAAATTATTTTAAATAAATAATGTATTTAAATTATTATTTAACATAATTTATATTTGTTAATTTAAATTAATATGAAATATATTTTATTAAATTAAATTAAGTTTTTAAAAACTAATAAAATTGAATTTTTATGAAAATAAAAAATAATTATAAATAAACTTATATTTCCAAAAGCAGTTTCAATTTTTATTTCAGAAAATAAAACAACAGCAAAAAACAAAAAACAGAAAAATAACAGTATTACCAAAATAGCCCCCATGTGTATATCTTTAATTAAATTTTATTTTATTTAAAAACTAAAAAAACTGTCTCAAATAATAAATAATGAATAATTAGTAGTTAAAGATATTTAAATAACTAGTATGTAATTAAGGGGTATTTAAATAATACAAAATAATATTATAAAAGTAACGGGTCATTAAAAGGTATTTAAAGAAAACAAACAATTAAAAGAGTAAAATTACTTATTACAAAAAAAAAATTATCTATACACAATTTTTAAATAGTAAGTGATTATTGATAGTTAAGAGTTATTAATGAAAATAATTTTAGCTTAACTAAAAAAATAATTTCATAAAAATTTTAGTTTCACGGCTACCTCTCTTATTCTTCTGTAAGAGAGACAGATATATTTGTTAAACACTCTTACCGTACGTGCTTCCACTTAATATTGTTGCCTTTAATATAATTTTGAAGATGTCTCTCAACTGTTGATAAATTAACGAGTTAGAAGAAGAGAAATATAATTTTGAAGATGTCTCTCAACTATTGATAAATTAACGAGTAAGAAGAAGAGAAATAAAATTTGTTTCGTCTTAGTCAATTAGAGGTCATAGTTTAAATTTATGCCATTATAAATTATTGATTAGGATATGAACTATTGTATATTTGATATTATGTGTAATTTCCTCTAATTCAATATAATTTTATTGTAAATATTATTTGATTTGATTTGTTTATTTAGTATTAGAATTTTTTTTTTTAATTGTAAGAAAACTGGACTTCAATTAAAAGTTTTGGAGCTTAAGAAAATCAATATATAAATTAGAGTGCGAGTTATTAACTTCTAACTGGATAGTAGGTTGATACTATTCTTAAAATATAACCAAAATAACACAAAAAAAAAGGATGAGTTCAAAACCTGGGGCGAAGCTCACTTTTCCAATTAGTGATTGTGAATTATTAACTTCCTGTTAGAATATATACAGATAGTCTAAAGACACATAAATATAATTTTATGTGTAAATAATTTAAATTTAAATTTATAAAATAAACCTACGTGAAAAATTATAAAATTAACTTATAAAAGTAAAAATCACTATTTAAAAGATATCAATGTAGTGACAAAAAGATAACTAAAGCGGAAAGAAAAATAATAATAAGTTCGGCCATTGAGCAAATTCAACCATTAAAAATAACCAAAATTCAAAATTTTTAAAATTTCAGTATTAAATACATTAAAATTGAAATTCTACATAAAAAAATAAAAAACAATTCTCAAACGGCAGAAAAATATAATTTGGTGTAAAAGGGAGCGTTTAAAACTAAAAAAAAAACTCCAAAAATTCAAAAAAAAACTTTAAAAGTTTTCACTTTTTTTTGTACAAATATCAGGCCAACTTTTAAAAATTTTCCAAAATTCGTTGGAATATAGCAAAATTTTAATTGAGAATTTAAAAACTTTTGGGATTTTATAAAACTTTTTGGTACAAATATCATCCAACTTTTTTAAAAATTTGCTAAAATTCGTCGAAAATAAAAATAATCCCAATAAACATAAACACATTAAAAAGAAATTCAACGATTAAAAATATTCAAAATTCAAAATTTTTAACAAATTCAAAGAATGTGAAAAGTGTATATATTTTAATTTAAGTATTAAAGACGTCAAAATTGAAATTGTAAAAAAAACTCTAAAAATATACAAAAATATTAATTTGACGTGTAAAAAATGGACGTTTAAAGCTCAAAAAATTCAAAAGTTTCCAAATTTTTGATACAAATATCAATTCATTTTTTTTAAGAATCTAGAAAAAAAACTAATATTTGTACCAAAAAAATTTATAAAACTCCAAAAGTTTTAAAAAATCTCAATTAAAAGTTTACCATATATCACCGTTATAAATCAAATACAAATATTCAACTATTATTTCAAAATAATTTATTTTTCCTAACTTTTAATTTTTTTAACATTTTAAAATTTTAAATTTTTTACACTTACAAACAAAAACATTCTCGCAACACCCCTCTCTCTCTCATCTCTTTCATACTGTCACATGAAATAAAAATCCTGATCCATATTAGATAGTTATTTATGAAATAAAAATCCTGCTCCATATTAGATGGATATTTATTTCGAATTTTAGAAAAGATATTGATGACGTAGTTGATGATTATGATAAATGTCACATCAAATAATGTGTTTTATTATATAGATAGATTTCAAAATTTGAAAAATATGTTGATGACGTGGCTAATGATTGGGACAAATGTCACATCAAATGATGTGTTTTATTATATAGGCTAGTTATGGCCCGTGTCTAAAGGTACAAAAAATAACTTAACTTATAAAAAGCTTGAAAAAATAAACAAAATTATTTTTTTTAAAAATTGATAAAAAAATTTTATAGATAAGTCAAAATATTTGTGAGAATATTATTGGACTGTCACCATTTTTTGAATACAGACACTGAATTTTAAATTTAAACCAAACCCTGCAAAATTCTCTCTCCAATAAATCTTAGCCATTGATAGTTATGAAACAAATAGTTGAAATATAAATTTCTAAAACAAATTTGCATGAAAGTTTATAAAAAAACTTGTAAACATAAGAATCAATAATAAAAAAATTAACAGTAATATAACTATGATCTAGATGCATTTTAACTAAAACCAAATTACAAAAAAAAATTAAAAAATGGAAATCACAGAATAAAAAAAAGGGGCAGAAATGCAAATGAATCAAGGAAGACTAACATTTAAAATAATAAAAGAGATAAATTTAATAGAGTAAATTTAGATGATATTTACTTTATCAAAAAAATTAGAAGTTGGTGTAAAAATGACACATGACAAATTTTGATTCCAAAAACTAAATAAAGTTATTAAAAATTAAAACAATGGATAAACATTTGACACTTCAAAAATCAATATTCATTGTCATAGATGATGGAGTACAAAATATTAAAAATTAACAAAATTGGATTGCAAAAAATGAAATAAAGTTATTTAAAATTAAAAAAATAATAAACTTTTCACAAAAAATCTTAAATATAAATTGGAAAATAAAAATCACAACTAAAAAAAAATAATAGAATATAATTACGATCCAAGTACATTTTAACTAAAATTAAATTATAAAAAACATTTGAAAGATAAAACTCACTAAATTAAAAAAAAAAGATGAAATACAAAAGTTACTTAATTTGTCAAAAGTTACTTAATTATATTTAAAATATTAATTTATTTAAACTTAATCAAGGAGCCGTTTGGTATAACAAAAAATAAGATAAAATGAGATAATTTGTGAGGTTTGTAATTTGTGCAATGAAATAAAAAGTAAATTATGTTTAGAGATTTTTAAAATTCTTTGACATTTTACATTCCACCAAACAGACTCCAAATAAAAAATCTTTAAAAAAGATGAATTTTTGCGTAGCTTTTTCGACCAACCTCCTTCCTCGAAAAAACAAAACCCAAAAAAGAAAAAAAATCACATGGACAAATGCCCAAACCTCCTTTTCCTGGATAGTGCGTTCTTCTTTCCTCTCGATTATTGTCAAATGTTTCGTTTTTTCAAAAACAATTAAGAGTTGGTGTAAAAATGACACGTGACAAATTTTGATTCCAAAAACTAAATAAAGTTATTAAAAACTAAAAGAAATGGATAAACATCTCACACTTCAAAAATTAATATTCATTGTCACAGATGATTGAATACAAAATATTAAAAATTAACAAAACTGGATTTCAAAAATTGAAATAAAGTTATTTAAAGTAAAAAAAATGATAAAATTTGTATGAAAAATATTAAAAATAAATTGGAAAATAAAAATCACAACTAAAAAAATTAATAGAATATAATTATAACCCAAGTACATTTTAACTAAAATTAAATTATAAAAAAACTGAAAGATAAAAGTCACTAAATTTAAAAAAAAAAAGATGAAATACAAAAGTTACTTAATTATATTTAAAATATTATTTTATTTAAACTTAATCAAGGAACCGTTTGGTGCAACAAAAAGTAAGGTAAAATGATACAATTTATGGAGTTCATAACTTGTGCAGTAAAATAAAAAATAAATTATCTTCAGAGATTTTTAAAATTTTTCGACATTTTACTATGCACCAAACGGACTCCAAATAAAAAATCTTTAAAAAAGATGACGTTTTTACTTAACTTTTTCAGCCAGCCTCTTTCCTCCGAAAAACAAACCCAAAAAAATAAAAATAAAAATAAAAATCACATGGACAAATGTCCAAACCTCCCCCTCCCGGACAGTGTCTTCCTCTTTCCTCTCGATTATTGACACATATATAAGAGTCTTGTCAAATGTTTCATTTTATCAAAACAAATTAAGAGTTGGTGTAACAATGACATGTGATAAATTTTGATTCCAAAAACTAAATAAAGTTATTAAAAACTAAAAAAATGGATAAACATCTCACACTTCAAAAATTAATATTCATTGTAAGAGATGATGGAGTAAAAAATATTAAAAATTAACAAAATTAGATTGCAAAAAATGAAATAAAGTTATTTAAAATTAAAAAAAATGATAAACTTTTCACAAAAATCTTAAAAATAAATAGGAAAATAAAAATCACAACTAAAAAAAATTAATAGAATATAATTAAGACCCAAGTACATTTTAACTAAAATTAAATTATAAAAACAAATCTGGAAGATTAAACTCACTAAATTAAAAAAAAAATGAAATACAAAAGTTACTTAATTTGTCAAAAGTTACTTAATTATATTTAAAGTATTATTTTATTTAAACTTAATCAAGGAGCCGTTTGGTGCAACAAAAAATAAGATAAAATTAGATAATTTGTGAGTTCGTAATTTGTGCAGTGAAATAAAAAAAAAATTATCTTTAGAGATTTTTAACATTGACATTTTACTATGTACTAAACGGACTCCAAATAAAAAATCTTTAAAAAAGATGACGTTTTTATGCAGCTTTTTCGATCAGCCTCCTTCCTCGGAAAAATAAAATCCAAAAAAAATAAAAATAAAAATCATGTGAACAAATGTCCAAACCTTCCCCTCCCGGACAGTGCCTTCCTCTTTCCTCTCGATTCTTGACACGTATATAAGAGCTTCACATAATTTATTCCTCATTTTTCTCTTTCAATTTTTCTTAATTCCAATTTTCTCTTCAAACCATTAGGATAAAATTCTCTGTTTCCTTCTCTTTATGTTCTTTACAATTTTTCTTTAAATCAAGCACATAATTACTTATTACATTTAATTCTTATTAGTGAAACAACACATATTTTGATAATACAAAAGTGTTTGAATGCCAAAGAAAAAAAATAATAATATAAAAGTGACACATATTAAAAGTTAAATAGAAAAAATTAAAAATTATTAATAAAAATTCAATTATTTTTTAGTAACTTTTTGACAAATCAAACCCTCACTATATCTTTCAAGACACAGAGAAAAAATAAAATTTCAAAATTTTCAATATGGTTTGTTGATACATCGTAACACTTTTTCTTTGATTGGCTGAAGGATGATGGTTTATCACCAACGATTAAAGCCAGGACCGACCAGATAAATCAATCACGAAGCAACTATCAAATCGACGGCTCTCAACGTTTTCAATGCCAGACTGCGTGATCAGAACTATGATTTGTTGGGAAAAAATCTCAACCATTCATTTGAACGTAAAATTCAATCTCAACCATCGATTATAGTTTGTGAGAGAGATATTTTTAAAATATGTTGTGTTTTGTTATATAGATTTCAAAATTTGAAAAATATATTGATAAAGTGGTTGATGACTGGGACGAATATCACATCAAAAGAAATGTTTTTATATAGAAAATGAAGATCAGTTCAAAGCCACTAAAAGAAAGAAGCGGATTAAATGGTCCACGTGCCAAAATCTTGACCGTAAGATCCAAAGCACACAGCCGAGGTGGCGTCACCGAGAAAATATCCCTAGCTGGAAGGTTACGATGATTTACCACCACGTGTCCATCGGCGACGGCCGCACGCTATGGATTACCACGACCACACCCTTAATGCGAGATTGAGAGTGAGTGTGTGTGCAGTGAAATCGAAATTAATGTGGAGAATTGCGCCGGGTCAGCTTCGCCAACCAGAAGCTAACGCCGGCCCACCTTTTGATTTATCATATCCGTAAATGTAGAGATAGAAAGAGAAAGTCATTGGGTGCGGTGGGGTGGGTTGGGGGGGAGGAAGATATTTTTCACGCTGTCAGCAGCTGGGAACGAAGGCTGACTTGCAATTAAAGGCAGTTTCTACGGTTGGTGGTATTCTCTCTCTCTCTCTCTCTCTCTCTCTCTCTCGATCTGGACCCTTTATTTTTCCGTAAATTTATTTATGATTCCCAGCAGCAGATGATGATGATTAAGTTGAATTTGCTTCAACTGTGGTTGCTGCTGCAGCTGTGGTTGATCAGAAGTTAGGGTTTCTTTATTTCAGTTTGATTGTGTGTTTTTTCTTTTCTGGATCATATAAGGCGCATGGAAAACGGGTAAAACCGAACCCCAGCAAGCAGCGATAAAAGGCATGGGGTTGGAAACGACGGAGGTGAAAGAGA
>QLOD02000009.1:908924-945285 GCA_003260245.2 Sideroxylon spinosum
AGAGAGAGAGAGAGAGAGAGAGTGTGTGTGTGTGTGTGTGAATTTTTCATTTTCTTTTTATTTTTTTAATTTTTTTTTACTCTTTTTTAGTGCAAACTTCTTTTAATGAGCTTTTATTGTTATAAATTTTAGGTAGAGAGAGTATGACTTTTCAGTTTTTTTTATTTATTATTTTTTTACTCTTATTTTAATGCAAACTTTTACTGATGGGTAGGAGAATTGTGCAGAGAGAGTATGTGTCACTCTTTTTAATGAGTTTTTATTATTGTTCATTCTAGGTGGAGAGAGAGAGAGAGAGGCAGTTGTTTTAAAAATAGAATCAAAATTTTGTTAAAAAAGAAAAATAAGAATGAAAAGCAAATAGCTATGCCACATAAGATTAGATAGGAGGAAAGAAAAATACATGATTTTAGTATTATAAATACATGATTTTAGTATTATAGTATAAATATGCTCTGTGTATAGAAATATGCATCTTTATTTATTATAAAAGAATAGTAGAAAGTTTACTTTTTTTTATTTGTTTTGGTCTCATGTCACTAAACTAGCAATAATCTATGCTTATGAGTATGACTGATCGCTTTAAAATAATGCTGTTAAAATACTTCCCAAGTACAAGATAATGTAGTGTAGTTTAATTCTAGTAAGACTAAGTATCGAATTCACTTGGAGCCTAAAAAATTTTTATTTCTAAAATTTTCTAAGTTTAAATCTACTATTTATGTTGCAAAAAGTAAATCTCTAGATTTGAATTGGTTTTAAAAGTTATCCCAAGGTACGTAAAAGTAAAAGCCAAAATTTAAATCAAATCACGTAAATACCAAAATACCTCAAACAAAGAATTAAATTGACACAATTAGCAAGCAAGCAATTTGAATATTCAAACTAAACAAATGAATCCTATTCTGCCAACTAATTACCTAATATATAAATAATAAACTAAACCAAAATAAGACAATAACCAGCCAAAAAAAAAACAACAAATAAAATAAATGAATGAATAAATAATAGTGAATAAATTTTAAAAATTTGAAAATAATAAACACAAATCTTGATTCACCCTACAAATTTGAGCGGATACCTTATTTCATGATTCAATGTAATTTTACCTCAATTTAAATTTCACGTCAAAAGAAAGATGTTTTCTCGAAAACTTTTGATTCCAAAATACAGTTCTAAAATCTTATTTACAACTATAAAACTGGAAAATATTCTGATACCTTATTTTTTTTATTGAAATCTGATTTAATTATTTCAAAATTATTAAAAAGTTAAAATCAAGAATTCTTTTCGAGAAATTCAGAGAATGTGAATAAGAAAATTTGTTTTCGAAAACTTTTGATAATGAATATATATAGATCTGAAAAATATAAACCTATACATGCAAGTTTTCAAAGTGCATGCATGGATCTATTTACATCTCATCATTCAATACGAATTCGTCCATTATTGCTGGGTTGGATCAAGAGAATAACTTAACTTAATATAATAGAAATAAAATAAAAATAATAACGAAAAGAAAATAAAGAAGGAACAACTCCATTGAAGTGAAAACTTGTCTTGTGGTGAAAATAATGAATATTCCAAGCTTTAATATGATCTTCCAAACGTAAAAACAATATAAAAACTAAAGAAAACTCCAAGAATCTAAGAGAACTAAAAACTGGAGTATATGACGGCTCTCAAAATATAAATTGAAAAACTATATAAAAAAACTCCCCTAGGACTTCTATATTAAGAAGTATTTATAGAAAACCCTAAAGCATGGGCTAAATTAACAAAACACAGAATTATTGTGATAGTCGCAACATCCTGACGCTGTGAGTAAAATTCTAATTTCATTCTAAATTTTGGCTAAGTGTTGGGAATTGCCACTCTCGGGTTTGTTGACATCCTGACGGCATCCTAGCGTCGTGATGTTTATAACTCTTTTGTTTTCTTTGTTCCACATTATTCTATGCTTTGTCCTTTCGTACCTCTTTGGCTAACTTATCCATTATAATTCCTATATAAAAGAACATAACAGTATAAGAATATAAATTAAATTAAAATAAACAAAATAAAATGAAATTTACTAGAAATAACAATACAAATTATAGTTGGAGTCCCCAGATCTCGGATCGGAACTGAACTTGGGAATCAATGAATCGGGATTGGGAAATGGCACATCCCTGTATGTCTCGGAGTTGGAATCCACATTCATTCTTTGTATAGCAGCCTCTCAGCCGTCCAGGAAATACTCATTTCTTGCATCCTCCATCTGACTCACAAAATCATTAAACTGAGCTTCGAGATCCAGAGCAGCCCTAGTTTCGGCCTCCTCCATGCCTTTCTTGAGCTCGATCTGGACAATGGTCTTATTTCTGAGGTCGTCCTTCAGCCGAATGTTGTCCTTCAATATTTCATCGTATTTATGTCCGAGCTCAATGATGCTCTTCTTCAGCGATTCCTTCTCAGCACTAGCCTCCCTGAGTAGCCTGATTTTCTCCAAAACTTTTTCGTCTTTAGCAGTCAGACGAGTCAAAGGAGCATCCATCTTCTTTTCACTGGCTTTAGCTCTTTCTGTAGCAGCTGCAGAGTCTAGTTGGGCTGAATCCAGCTTCTTTTTCAGCTCGGCCTTCTCCTTCTCTAACTTACTAACCTTTGTTTTTAATGATCGGAGAAGGGAATCATCTTTCCCAACCTTCTCGTTAAGATCGCAGCTTCCAGCCATCAGTTCCATTGAATAGAAATTGTTCTAAGGAGAAGAAAAAGAAGAAACGGTCATGAAAAAAATACAAGTGTTTTCGAACACAGAAGTATAGGTATGCTTGAAACTTAACTACTTAAGTTTAAGACAAATCACTTACTGAAAGGAGGGACTTCATGAGTGTAGCTTGAAGATCTTCCATCCTGTTCTTCCTCGTGTTGTGAACATCATGAGGAGGAATGATCGCTTTGAAGAAGAGCTCAGGGAAGTTCATCGCTGAGTCCCGGATGGTGAACGGTCTGCCCTCCGGGGATTCCAGTGTTGAGATCAGAACCTTTGGAGTCTAAGCGATTGAATCCCTTGGATGACTCTCTGAAGGTGCAGTCTAAGATGGCGCCCGACTGGAGCTCCCTTCACCCCTTGAAGATATGTCTTTAGGTGGAGGGGGAAGAAAGGCAACGACGAAGCCCTTGGAGCTCCTTTCTCTAAGCTCGGCGGAGGTTGGGTCTAGGTCGGGGGTTCCCAGGCGACGAAGTCTGAGGCATCTTCCATCCGCTGTTTCTTCTTGCCACGGGCATCTCCGACCTCTGCTTCGGTGCCACCTTCCTGCCATACCCGGCTCTCTTCTCCTCCTCCATTTTTCTCTTCTTATCTGCATGCCTCTGTTTAGCTAATTGCTCGGCGGCCCTTTTGATACCTCGTCTAGGTGTCATCCCTGGATCAACAGCTTGGAGGGGCAAGGCTTCAAAGGCAGAGGTATCTGTTTCTTTTTCTGAGACTACCGTAGCAAGTGGAAGATAAGGGTGATGATCGTAATAATACTTTATCTTCTTCTCGTCCGACCAAGTAAACCACTTGTGAAGTTTGTCCGAGGCCACTCCAATGCTGTAGCCTTGAGAAGGAGAAACGAATGACCGGTAGACTGGCTGGAAGTCGAACAGGATCGGTGCCGACCTCACGAACAGGTACGTGCCTAGCTCGCCGAGGAATTTGAGAACTTCCTCAATATGGTTTGTGTCGATCCTGGTAGCCCTGCTCCAAGACTTCTTCTCTCGCGGATTTGTGTTCAAAAATAAGTGGCGATTAATTCAGAACGCTCGAATAAATCATAAGGCATTACAAGTAAGTGAAAAATGACTATCATCCAACCTGGCCCCATTGACGCCAAAGTCAACGAGGGAAATCATCTTCCCCGGGCCTGCATGTCCATTCCCTGGACACAACACACCAGTCGTCCTCGAAGCCTTTGATGTTATCAGGTAACATATGCACCGGGGCTTTATCTGGTCGGGACTTCAGGTACCACGTATTCTCCTATTTTCTAACCTTCTGAGGGTTATAGCAGTAAAGCAGATCATAAACGGATAAGTGGAATCCGTATCTATGATTCATTTCTTCTACCCCATTCACTATTCTATAAAAATTGTGCGTAACGAACCTAGGGGAAAGATTAATCGTGTGAAAAACTAGACATAAGAAACGGGAAATTGGGAACCTAAGACCTCCCTCGGTGATGGCTATGATGGGGAAGAGACCGATTTCGTGTTCGCCCTCTTCCCTAAACCTGATATTGACATTATCAGGTATATTGAACATTTCTTTGAAGCTTCCCAAACCTCTTTCAGCCTCAATCTGGTCCGTTAACCTACCCATTTTCGTCCTAACCAAATGAAATTAAAGAGAAAAAAATAGTCGAAACTGGGTACTCACCGAATGAAAACACAAAAAAGCAAGGGAGTACTAGGCAGGAAAAGATTCGAAAGCACGAAATCGCAAGAAGAAAGGGAAGCAAGACGATAGTGGTGAGAAAGGATAAACTCTTTTCGAATGAACAGGTGAAGGGTCGAAATTGAGATCGAGCGGGAAAGGGTGCATTGATTGCCGCCGCCCGAAATGACATAAATTTGGCAAGTTGCAGTCCGCTTTTTGGGCTTTTGGGAAAGAAAAATCCCATCTCACTCGCACGAAGCCCATCAGAAGTTTCACGCGCTACGCGTGTGGTAGGTATGACCAGTTGGGGAGCGACGTGGTCGATCTCAAATAAGAAAGATAGGAATACAAAAGGGCCATAATTAAGTGCATTTGACGATGAGGTCTGTTTCTTCTACTCTGCTCGAGACAATGAATTTCCCGACTAGAGTGGGGCATAATGTTGGTACAAAAAATACCTACGACACGTGGCATCTTTCCCCGAGTATCGTATCTTCACTCTCTTGTGCTCAGGAGACTTTCCCCAAATAGAGTACACATGAAAGGGGGGTACCATCTAAATACTTACAATTGAATCATGCTGATCCGTTTATCATTATTTCGTTACGTAATAAGGTAACACGTCTGACAAGTGGCAGACAGATGGGACATTTGTACAGAGTTTAAAAGTCATATCGCACACAATCCTTCCGTTTGCTCCCACGCACATTTAATACCACATGACACTCATTTTATGCAAATGAGGCGGCATTCAATGCTGGCACATATTTATGGAAAGTAAATCTCCCCAAATAGAAAAGCAATCATCAAATTTCTAATTTTTTGGCAATTAATATATTACTATCTTCAGACTATAAATGGGCAGAAAAATCAAAAATCCAAGGTACGCTGACTATTTTGTCCACAAAGTGCTGTCAATTTGAATTCTGATTACGAAAGCCTTTTTGACTTAAGCATTGGAGGGATCGTGGTCGGGGACCCTCCTCGACCTTTTCTCTTAACTTTATTTCCCTTTCAGGCTTTGCCGACTGCACTTTTGTGGACGTGACGAGCACCTTCGACAGCATTTTTTATTGCCGAACAATTAGGTTAATTGTATGGGCTTAAATTCAGTTACACATCAACTCAAAGATTAATGGGTATTTATTATTTAAATTATATTATAGCAGAGAATATATATCTATGTAAAATGTAAAATAAATATATTTTAAAATATCTTTAAAATAAAAATTTTTACTAAATAAATATAACAAATCGAGATTAAATTATAACCAATAATGCTAAAAAAATTATTAAACACAAAATATTGTAAAAGTTTAAAATCCTATTTAACGGATAGATGTGACTAATTTTAATAGTATGGAAAGTGTTTGGTTAGTTAAAATTAATCAAAATCCAGTGATTTTTATTATATTTTTTGATTAATTTTTTTTCAATCAAATGGTCTCGTAGATGCATGAAAAAATATTTTTAATTAATTAATTAAAAAAAATTTAAATATCACTACTAGAAATTCAACCTACGAGACTAATTAAATTGTTTTTTCTCATTTGGTTTATTTTGGTGTTTTTTACCTTTTGTTTTTATTTTCTATTTTCTGTTTTGAGTTCATTTTCTATTTTGTACTTTTGAAAGCAAGAAAAACAGATCAAACGTATTTGACCACCTGTGTTTTCAAAATTAGTTTTAGAAAATAGAAATGAGTTTACACATGAAATGAAAAAAGACGAAAAATCGTTTTGAATATCTTCAATTTAAAATAAGAAAAATCTCAAAATAATGAAAGCAGAGTATTTTTTTTTTTTTTTTTATTTTGAGGTTTTTAATACATATAATAAAAAAAAAAATCAAATGTCATCTTAGGCCCTGTTTGGTTGGTAATTAAACCATCAAAATTTACCAAAAGTTACAAAAAATTATACTTTCTTTCAATCAAATTTTACCACCTAATACTTTTATATTAAATTTTTATATTTTTATTATATTTTTTTATTAATTTTTTTCTACCAAACACCACCTCAATAAGAACGGGCTGAAGGGTTGTGATGAGATCAGATCAGAGGTGCGGACGTGTCAGTATCTACATGGCCGGACGATCCTTTTTACGGGAAGTCGCTCGAGCTTTAACCTTAGTCATAAGGCCCAGCGTGTGGTCGAGATTCAAGCAAAGGCTAAAAGGAGGCTAAAATAAAAAGTGCATGGTGGGCTTCTGGAGTTAGTGAATCGGCCAGTAAATATATGACACTTGGCATCATCCTAATTCGCTACAGCAACCCTCCAATCTCTCTCCTCGACCTGGGTAGCCTTCAGTTCATTGCAGCCTCAAATTAAAACTCTCCAATTTTCTATTTTTCACTAAAAAGAAATCCCCAGAAAATAATAGTGGCTGAGATTGCTCCCCATAGAAAAGAACCATTGCCTCTTTCAGCTTTCTCACCTCAGTCCCACTTCTGCAGGTTCTGCTCTCTTCTTGTGTTTCTGTTCATTCCTCTCCTCTCCCTCCATAGACTCCGAACTGTATCTCTCTGCTCCTTAGTTTTGTCGATCAAGTTCTTCAGATTCCGATCCACCATTACCCAAAACTTCATGTTCGCCGGCGATCCTCTGATGAATTCGCCTCGCGCATGATTGGATACTGGATCGGAGCCTCGACAGTCATCGACCGTTATGGCTTTCTTGGAAGGTTCGCTTCTGCTTCCTAGGGTTTTGTTTTGAGATATTTCAAAGATATGTTTAATTTACTGATGCATTGTAAAATAGTTGGATTGGTAATTCGATGGCCGCCGGTTTTCTTTTATCGTTGTTGATTATTGATTAATGATATTTTTTCCCCATTTCTCTCTTTTTTTTTTTTTTTTACATGATTAAGGTTTTGGCGTGGTCCGCTTCGTTTCGGTGAGGATTCTGAATAAGGAATTTACTTTTAAGTTGTTTGGGATTCAGAGAAGCTGTCTCTCTCTATCTGTCCCCTGCCTTGCGGTGGATTCTGATTAATATACCCAAATAAAGCATATGTTTTCCACACTTGGTTTGCTGATTTTATCAGTGGTTGCAAATCTTGGAATTTCCTTATAGTTTTTATTAATTCGAAATTGGGACACGACTCCATCGAATTGCTATTACTTTTTCTCCTCCTTTTTTTTTTTTTTTTTCTGTTGTGTTAGCAGTACTAGCTTATCAGATTCTTGTCACTGTCATCCGCCACGGCTAAGCTATCTCTAGTAGTGTTCCATGCCTCAAGAGCTGAACGGAGGCTGTTGTTTTATCCCTTGCTCGTCAGAGAGGATCTGAAGCAGCGCTAGCTGCCTTGGTCCATTACATGGACACCTACTCATCGGGAGAAGACTTGGTTATTAAGGTACCATACATCCGTATTTTACAACTGATATTATATATGTGGTGCGCACGTTTGAATCTTACCTGCTCCTTTCTTGAAGAGGCCAGTTGGCTGATAGCATGAATTGCAGTCTTTACTTTGGCTTTCAATAGATGATGCTTTATTACCCTTCCAATGGCAGACTCGAAAACCATATACGATTACCAAGCAACGTGAACGATGGACAGAGGAGGAGCATAACAGGTTTCTGGAGGCCTTAAAACTCTATGGGCGAGCTTGGCAACGTATTGAAGGTTACAACTAGCTTGCTCCCTTACCTGGTTCTTCTTTGCTTACTCCCTTTTTACCTTATTATTTATGCTTTGGTTGGTTGATACTGATTTTGAGCTGCAAGTACAACCCAGATTGATCCGCAGTTAAATTAAAAATCCATGTTTTGTGTTATCATCTCAATCCCTTAAATATATCTTCTTGGAATATAGAGCTATTTCTTATGTTTATGCTCTCTTAATTGAAAATCTGTTCCTTCTATTTTTTTTTTTTTAACTATTATTTTATCTGTTGGTGCGCAGAACACATAGGAACCAAGACTGCTGTGCAGATCAGAAGTCATGCACAGAAATTCTTTACAAAGGTCAATCGGTACCTTCTCTCCCTCTGCTTATGTAGCAAGTGTGTTTTCACTTATTATTTCTAGGCCTTAGATTTGCGCTCAACAAGAAACAAAAATTATGGCTTAATCTGCCTTTTGTTGGTCCCACCTTTCTGACCTTTACCCATTATCACCATTGCTTGTTCCTTTGGTAGTTCCATTTGCGTGCATTGAACCTGGTTTCTAGTCATATGTGATATATCTATCTTAATGGCCTGTAAGCTGCTCTATGTACTTACTATTTGCATGATTTTTACATGGTCTAAACTAGGTTGTGCACTCTGATGTGTATTATAGTTTGCAAATTATGCTTGGCAGATGATATGAAACAGATTGTGCACCAATGACACTTTGTCCAGGGGAACTTTGTTCATTATGGAAGTTAAAAATAATTTTTGTGGTTCCTTAACCATTAAAATGATTCCTAAACATCTTAGTTTCTGCAGAGAGCGCAGTCCATGCAACTTTGTTCACTGTAGTGTGCATATTTATCGGTCTTGTTGAAATAATTAAAGATGTGCTTTCCTTCAAGATATTGTGTGGATATGGTAGATCTTCTTTTTAAACGTAATTCTCAAAAATATTTCACCCACAGACTAGTAGGAGCTCCAGCATAAGAAATTTTTGACAGTGTTTTGACTAAATATCAATAGGACCCTAAAGCACAATCGAACACATCCTCTAAGCCCTAACAGAAATGTACTCCTTTGAACAATTATGATTAAATGATTTTCTTTTGGCGTATCATTACACTCATTCACTAGTACTAGACTTGTCAATGACTTAGATAATCTCACCTCTTAAAAAAGGCTCAGATATTGATCTCAATCTGCTCTAGCAGTATGGATTTATAAGAGGATTATAATTTCTAATGACTTTCAATTTAAAATGGAAGTTGTTTTGATTTGCATTTGACTTCGTATAGAATTTTGTAGACTTGATCCTTACTTTATGGCTATGTTTAATTGGAGGGATTGGATGATGAAGTATAAGTAATACCATGGGATAATATATGTGATTGGATATAACATGAGATTAATTTTTTACGTACGATTATTTTTTTGTGTTTGGTAGGTGGGATATAAAGTGAAATAAAAGATGTAATTTGACATTATATTTGACAAAATAATGTTGGATCTCTTGATTTTGGTAGGAAGCAAATCCGAGGGTGAGGGATATATCATCCCACCCCTATGGTATCACTTATCTCCCAATTTGGAGGATATAAGGTCCAGTTCGGATATCCAATGCTGTAAACCAAACACATGACTAAAGTCAACTAGGTCAAAAATTCTAAGAGTAGATGTCCAATCCCCCAACCATATCTGGCAAGCAAACACTATCTATGTCTTTGATGTAGGATAACTTTTACCAATTTTAATAACCAATTATTTATTAACTTAAGATTTGAGAACTCAATCCATCTCCTCATTGGTCTTGGTTTATTTTTATAGTACAATAACCTCAACATGGATTAATAATTTCTCCTTATTAGCAAGTTTGTTTTACATTACTCAGCGGTTGCCACCCCAAATAACTTATCCTCATTTTAATGTTCAAATTATGTTGCTTTTAACTTCCACTTAATGCGATCCTTGGATCCATATTCATATGTTTGACCATTACATTTTATGTTGGCTATCAACCTTCAACTTAATGCAATTATCCTCCTTTTTTTTTGGCTTTGTGAACAATTGTGCAACAGTTCATACACTAATTAATATTGGTTGAGTTCATTTATCAATGCAGAGTGACACAAAAAAAAAAAAAAAAAAAAAAAAAAAAGAAGAGGCGCTGGATTGTGTTTCTTTTAATTGGAAAGCATCATGATGGGACATGAAGCATTTAATAAATTCACTCCCCTTGAATAATACATTTTCCTTAAATTGTCTTTTAGTCTCTCCTAGGATAGTCTTCCTTAAGATCTTTCTTTTGGTTTATTTTTATATTTTCTACTTAAAGGGCTTGGATGTTGCTTTCTTAGTAATGATTGAATATTATGAATTGAAAGCTTGAGAGCTGATTTCCCCTTCTATTCTTAGTGTTCTTCTGCCTCTCTCTCTCTATCCCTCTGTGAATATTGCTCTCTCCTCGGCTATTTCTTCTTTTCTTTGCTAAATTCTCTTTCTTATTTCATATCACATTGGTATCAGAGCTAAACCTGGTTAATCAAAACTAAAATCCATCACTATTTGAATCTATTCCAGAAAACCATAAGCGCATTAGAATTAATCGTTGTACGATTAGAATCACAAAGTGTTGATTGAACACTCATGAGAGACTATGCAAAGCCCTAGAACCAACAATTGAAGGTCCTCCAGTGCACATCCTTATTTACACCCAAAATGTTCTCTGGCGAACTCTCCCACCATCATCGCTGCCATCAGGAGACCTCATTGGTGACCCCAGTGACCTTTGGCGAAGCCCTAGCGACCCTTTGGCAAATCTCCTGTTAATTCTCTGGCGTCCCAACAGTGTTAGGAATAAAAAAAAAATGTTTGGCCTAAAAAAATTAGCTTGTAAACCATGAATCCTTTTTAGCCTAATATCTTTTCCTATAATCAATACTATCATGTCAAGAGGAATGATAGGATATATTACGAGCACGAGTGATGCAAGTGGGCTCTAACCCAAAAGACCGATATGTTGGGTAGGGTTCCACATGCATATAAGGCACTTGGCAATCTTTCACCCAAGCAATATGGGATGAAGGTATGAAAGTCACCTTCTACTAAATGATCCTCTACATCATTAACTCTCCTCACACAGATACACATCTCATGTGATCCAAAATGTTTCTCTCTTGGGCCTGCTCTGATACTAAATTGATGCAAGTGAGCTCTAACCCAAAAGACTGATCTATTGGATAGAGGTTCTACATGCATATATGAGGCACTTTACAATCTCTCACTCAAATAATGTGGAACAAAGGTATAAATAGTCACATTTTACTAGATGACCGTCTGCATCAATGAGCAGATTAATTTGTTAGATCGATGGAATTTCCTCATGCAAGGCAACTTTTCGGTTACTGAATATATCACCGAATTTGATGATTTCATTCAGGACTCTCTTAGGGGAGAATTTTTCTTTCGAGATATCACCGCCGTTGACCATGCTTAATACTTTTATCCAACAATATGGGGCTGCTAACTGGGAATCCCGTTGGATTGAGTAGAGGCCGCCATATTTCTTCAAAGCACTATTTATCAAACCAAGTGTTATCTTCAAATTTGAAAACAAATGAATGTTTTCCAACCCTTAGTGCCCGGCTACTAATTGATAGAATTAAAGGAACGTTTACTAAAGCAGTGGGCAAGCGTGATTTATTTATTGAAGAAAATATGCAAGAGTTTGATGAGGATAAACTAGCAGTGTTGGTTTATGTACCTAACCTGAGGATTTTGAAGATGAATTTGGTAATTTGATTGATGCGCCTTGCATCATTTCATCATTTAATAAAGGACATGTTGAAGTGGTAATTTGATTGATGAGGTTTGCATCATTTAATAAAGGACATTTAATACTTCTGTGCTTATTTCTAAAACGATTGCTTATTTGGATGATATTGAGTCTGACGTCACGATACCACCCATGGATGCTATTAGGATTATTGATATTCTTGAGGTTGATTGTTAGATCGTTACAAGTACCGATAGTAGCTTTACTATCATCCCTGCTTATGTTGTGCTATTTCCTCAGTTGAATTATGTGCCTCATCCTCACAATGCCTCTTGGGATTTCGTCCTCCCCGTTGAAGTGCCTCTTTAATAGTTTAATCCAGTTTTATTGACATTCCTTTGAACTCAACAAGATCTCTTTTTAGAATTTGGATTTTTCCATCTTAGGAGAACTGGTGGGGGGACACCAGGTTCCTACCTCCCCTTACACAAGTGCATGAGCTCTGAGAATAGCTTGAATATCTACACTGTTCATGGCCCGGTGATTAAAGGAACGAGTGCTTGATTTTCAACTCGACGGAGTCGAGTTTCTTCCCGTCCTAGGAGAATTGATGGAACATCAAGCATTTAATAAATTCATTCCCCTTGAATAATACGTTCTACTTAAATTGTCTTTTCGTCTCCCCTAGGATGTGTCTTTTGGTTTGTTTTTGTATTTTCTGTTTAAAGGGCTGCATGTGTTGCTTGTATGTGATGGTTGAATTGTATGAATTGAAAGCTTAGGAGTTGATTTCCCCTTTTCTTTTTGGTGTTGTCCCCCCCTCCCCGCGCGCGGGCGGTGGGGAGTATTTCTTTCTTTCCTTGGCTATTTCTTCTCCTATTTGCTAAATTATCTTTCTTGTTTCACATCACTTTGTATATTTTGGTTTAGGGAGAGTTTTCCTTCCATTTTAGATTCCTCCCTAAAGTTTAAGGATGGTTTTCATTGCTTTTTTTTTTGGTTATTCCATTAACCATTATTTCACCTAAAAGTTTGAGCTATTAGGGAGACGGAAACTTCAGTAGTTATATTGATTTATTTTCTGCACGTGGCCAAACTCACTTTTCTGAAAGGGCAAAATGCATATGAGTTGCGACTATTGGCATTTTTAGTGACAGTGAGGTTTGAACCTTTAGAAAACAAAGTTTTTTGTGCTAGAGAGCACACACTTGACACTAGACACTTGGCGAGTTGATGGGTTTTCTATGACTATTTACACCAAGAGCCATGTACATAAATAAGAATTGAGTTTCAATATGGGACAGCACATCTATTTCTAACACTCACCCTCAAGCTATAACATATGATATATGTTCTTAGTTTGTTACAAATATATTTTTCCTGAATGAAACTAGCTATTGGACGACAGCAAGACTTGAACAAAATTGGTTGATGGATGGCAACTTAACTATATTAACTTCGGTTGACTTTTACAAACTGGAACAGTTGACTAGATCGATTGGAATATATATAGTTGACCCATTGACCCTTTTTCGATGATTGGGAATCACTTCTATTGTTCAACCTTTTCCAAAAGACTTTGACATACTTCAGTTAGAATTTTCTTATACCAACACAACAATCTAGGTGGCATGTGCTTTCTGATATGAATACAAGAAAGTGAAGAAAACTATAACATTGGTTTCTTGATACATATACAAGAACCATGGTGATGAGGGTTTCTTGATACAAACACAAGAAACTAAGGAGCAACCAGGATATATCATTGAAATGCCACCAGACACTGGCAGAAAATGGCTGGAATGCCACTAGAGAGTGGCTGACAATGGATGGAATGTCACTAGAATGTTGTCAGAGAGCTGCCAGGATGCGGTTGGAGTGTAGCCCGGATGACACTGGAGTGCAGCTGAGATGTTGAAGTGTGGTTCTGACGGTGCTAAAGTGCGAGAGAAGCCTCGGAATGACGCCAGAGTGAGGCTGAGATGGTGCCATCCATTGGCAGAAACGAATTTGACAGAAAAACTGGATACCGTACACTTGACACATTTGATGGGTCGTCTATGAACCTATTTAACACTAAGAGTCATGTACATAAATAAGGATTGGGTTTCGCTCTGGGACATCGATTTCTAACATAATTCAACTTTTGCCTACTTTTGTAGTACGTTAAATTATTAGCCACCATCTTACTTAAAAGTTTTAGTTGTTAGAAATAGGGACAACTTTATTATTTATATTAATTATTTCCTCACTTGTAACATTTTTTTTAAACAGAGTTCTTGAGATCTTCTACATGCGTCATGTATATAAAGTTGTTTGCCTTTTGGACTTTCTAATGTTCTTTCTCATCAGAAGAAAAGTACCAGTGTGATTCTAGGAAGCAATAATAGGAGGTCAAATTGTCTTCTTGTGCTGGCTTAGATGCGGAGGCTACCTGATAAATTAATAAAACGTAATAGGCCAAATTGGATATTATTCTGCAAAATGTTTTGCAGAATCTGATAGATCTGTCTGGTTGAGCATTATGACTTGTGCAGAAATGAATAATGAGGCAGGAATTACCAAAAAAAAAAAAAAAAAAGAAAGAATAATGAGGCAGGCCTTACGCAAAATTTAAAAGGTGTCAATGGGTTTTCCTCTGACCAGGTCAAACTTTTAACTATCAGGATGCTTTCCAAATCTGCTCGAGTAGCATTTATTCCACTTGCTTCTAGACTTTTTAGGAGACTCAGAAGTCTTCAAGGTGACTGCTGTGTTTTAAGATAGCACCTTATCCATCCTCCTTTCCAACCTCGACTTTGCAACAAGCTCTAAATTAGTCTGAACCACATTCATTGTAGACCATTCATTTCACAATAAATACCATATGCTGATTCGGAGGTTTGTCCCATATGCTTTAGTTGTAAGCACTAGTGAAATCCAATTTATTCTGTTTTTGGTGAATTGCTGCTCTCCTTTCCCCCCCCCCCTCTTTGAAAATACATGTGCATGAAATTTCATTAATGAGTTTCAAAGTCTAACATATTTTCCCCCTCCAGTTGGAGAAGGAAGCTCTTGTTAAAGGAGTTCCAATAGGACATACTATTGATATAGAGATTCCCCCTCCACGCCCTAAAAGAAAACCAAGCAATCCTTATCCGAGAAAGACGGGTGTGGGAATGCCTACTCCGCAGGTGGGGGCAAAGGTTGGGAAACATTTATCATCAGTTTCTTCTTTCTGCACGAGTAAACAAATACTGGACTTGGAAAGAGAACCACTTCCTGAGGTACATTTGTTCCACATGTTTTCTTTTTTTCTTGGTTCTATTATCCTTAAAATTGTTTGGTGATTAATTTATGGCACACTTCCTCGAGTACTCTGAGCATGTGTTTTTGTTTTGTTTCTTTTTTTTATATTTTAATTTCTAAAATTCCTCAGCCTATTTATTGTTATTAGAAACCTGGTGGAGATGAAAAGCCAGGAAATGCAAAAGAAACCCAGGATGAGGACAATTGCTCTGAAGTTTTAACTCTTTTCCGAGAAGCTCCCTGTAACTCCTTATCTTCAGCAAACAAAGATTCCATCCCAACACCTGTAGCACCCAGAAATTCATGCAGTTTTAAGGAGTATGTGCCAATGATGGTTAGTACGCAGGATGAAACAAATGAATCTTCTGTCTCTGTTGGTCCCAAAGGAAATCAGGCAACGGCTAAATTCGATGCCAAACAGGCTTTTCAGGTTAATGGAACAAATAACACCTCAAACTTTGATTTTGCTAACCATTCTCATGAGAAATTGGTTCAAGGCAAGAAAGATGGAAAAATGAGCGAGCCTGAAAATATTGAGGCATTTCCATCAAATGATATGCAAGCAACACAAAACTATCCAAGACATGTTCCTGTGCATGTTCTAAATGGGAGCCTAGGAATGACCACTCAAAATGTTTCGCCAGATATCTCGTGCCAAGAATTCATACTTCAAATGGGAGGAATTCATGGACACCCAAACCTATTCACAAAAACAGCTGCGTCTGCAACCACTAAACACCATACTAATGTGTCAAGATCTTCCTTTCATCAATCATTACCTCCTTTTCATCCTCTTTTCACCCCAGTCCATGATAATCAAGATAACTATCAATCGTACATTGATGCTTCCTCCACCTTTTCAAGTCTTATTGTATCTAACCTTGTACAAAACCCTGCAGCACATGCTGCAGCGAGCTTTGCAGCTACATTCTGGCCTTGTGCAAATATGGAAGCTTCTGCAGATTCTCCTATAGGCACTTTTGGAAGCTTCCCATCAAGGCAGAGTAGTCCAGCACCTAGTGTGGCAGCTATTGCTGCGGCTACAGTAGCAGCTGCCACAGCTTGGTGGGCAGCCAATGGACTGCTGCCCTTGTGCACAGCTTTCCACACTGGTTTTACCTGCACTCCTGCATCCACAGCAGCAGCTCCTACAGATGCTGGTCTTGCTGCGACAGGCAACAACGATAAAGCAGAAACAGCTTCGCGGGACCTTCCCTTGCAAAATCAGCAGCTGGACCCAGAATATTCTGATGACCTACAGGAACAACATTCTGCTTCTAAATTATCGGACTCTGAGGAAAGTGAAGGTGCAAAACCAAATTCTGGATTAGCTGCTGCTGATCACGAGAAAGCTGCAGCAGTTACGGAGCCCAATGATTCAAACAAGACAGAGAGCAGAAAACAAATGGATCGTTCGTCTTGTGGTTCCAACACAGCTTCAAGCAGTGAAGTGGAGACAGATGCGTTGAAGAAGAACAAGAAAGATAAGGAAGAATCAAAAGAACCCGATGCAAGCCATCCAGCCAGTGATTCCATTAACCGTCGTGGTAGAAGCTCCAGCAGCGCAAATGATTCGTGGAAGGAGGTTTCTGAAGAGGTAACTGAAAATTTTATGCTTCTGTATATGACTTATGGACTGGTTGTTTCCACATCCCTTATTGCTGTTAATTTCACTTTATTTGCAGGGTCGGTTGGCCTTTCAGGCACTTTTCTCTCGAGAAGTATTACCACAAAGCTTTTCGCCACCACATGATTTGAAGAATAAGGGATATCAGAACAGCATCGAATATGATAAGCAGAATGCAGATGAGAAAGCTGAAGATGCATCAAAATTAGACCTCAACTGCAAGACATGGGGACCTTATTCCAGTCATCAACCAGTGGAGAAAAGCACATGCTTGAGAGGTGAAAACAATGGGGAAGGACTGCTTTCCATGGACCTTGGTTATGGAAAGCTCAAGCCTCGCCGGACAGGGTTTAAGCCGTACAAAAGGTGTTCTGTGGAGGCCATGGAGAGCAAGGTGGCAAGCGCCTGTAGCCAAGGTGAAGAGAAAGGCCCCAAGAGAATACGCTTGGAAGGAGAGGCTTCAACTTGATATGGTGTGACAATGCATGCAATTTACAAGGGAAACAACCCATTGTTGTAGCATGCCTTTTTATACTCAAGCCCCTTGGTATTTTCCTTTGTAGTTAATTAATTTGTCTAGTCTTGAAGCTCACGAAACTTTTATCGTGCTGGTGTGTGTAATATATGCATTTACGTGTACTTTTCTTTAAGCTATGCAGATGGACTTGAGAACTCCCTTAATTTGATACTCGCTAAAAACACCGGACTCTTTTGAATAGTTTTAAAAATTGCAAGGACGTGAATGGGCCTTGCTCTGGGCTCTCCCTCTCCAAATATAGATGTTTGTTCTAATTAGAAATATAAAAGCCTCTCTCTTTGCCTCCATTTTAGCTTCTGTAAGCCGGTTGTATTTCATTTTAACCGTATCTCAATACCACTAACAAGTTGAGGAGGCATGTTTGTTTACTGGTGTCCGCAGGGTAGTGAATTAATCTTTTCTGTGAGGACACTTTCTTCAAAGTAGAAACGCCAAGGTAAGTATGATTTGTTACCAGTAAGTTATTTAAGGAATGCCTATTATGCTGCTGGGTTGGAGATTTTGGTGTGGTGGTGTCATTCTTTCGTATTCAGTTTTCTTTTTGATTTAGATGCTGGCATTACTAAAACCCTTGCAGTTGGAAGGAAATAAAATTACTGTCCCCGGAGCTTAAAATTGTGCTAGTTCCTCCAACAAAAAGAGTGATATGGTTCGGCTCCGAAAGCTGATTCTAAGGAGCCGATACCCTTAGAATCGAAACAATTCAGTGTCCGAGGAGGGCTTCCACATGGCAGGCCTTCTGAAGGTAGCTAATAATTATGAAGAGTACATGCTTGTATTTTATCAAATGCAATACATCGCCAGCGGTAAATCCGGTGAATCTGGAATCATTTAATTTAGATAGAACCCTCGTTAAACTAGCAATTGGATTAAATTAATCCATTTAAACCTATTTGTTTAGATTTTGAGAAATTGAATTGAAATAAATAAAAAATGCCCAAAAAAACTTTTGGAATATGAAATAAAATGAAACTATTAAAAAAGTTAAAAAAGCAGCTTTCAACTAAGAATTAACTATAGATCTTTACTTTTCGTGAATTCTTTTGATGTTTTAATAATTTTAACTCAATTCAACAAAATTCTTTTGAGGTTTTAATAATTCTAATTCAATTCAACAATCATGAATTGAATCTTGAAAATCACATTTACAAATGGTATGATTTAAAATTTTAAGAATGATTTAAAGAAAAATAGAAATCGTAGTGTTTTTACTATGTCAAAAATGAATTTTGTTTTGTAATGAATTACAAAAAGAGAGACCATAACACACACACGTTAGAAATGCCTGCAACCCAAGCATTGAATATGCCAAAACATTAAATTTACCATTAAAGAATCAAACATCACATGGAAACCTAAGGAATTTAATATAAATCATTCAAACCCCCCCTTTTTTTTTTTTAACGATTTTGTGACAAAACATTATTCCCATCTATAAAAAAAAAAAAAATACAACGTTTTTTCAAAATTTAAAATTCAAACCAACAAATCAAAAGACTTATATTTTATAATAGGTTACTAAAAAGTTATACTTTTTGTGTTTGGGGAGGGGAGAAATTAAACTCTTTATAATTAATTTTTTAATTTTTTATTAATTTAATATATTTATCTTTTATAATTTGAAAGAACTTAAATATATAAAAAAAAATTTAATCATTTTAGTAAAAGTCAAAAAATTTGAAAGAACCAAAAATTAATTTTTATTTTTTTATTTTTTTAAGAGTTCTTAGATGAAGCCTAAACGAAAAAACTCAGATAGTATTTTCTGTACAGCAAATAATTCTTTTACGCACGTCTATGGAGTCAAAATCTTTGCCACGTCCTCAATTCGGCGGTTGGAACTTCCGGATCAATTCTTTTACCCGCTATGTCTTGACATAGACGTTAAACCCTGCGAAATTGTTTTTACCGTCTACGAGCTGAGAGAGAGAGAGAGAGAGAGAGCAATGGAGTCCAACGGAGGTGATGCGTCTTCGATTCTCCGTGAACTCCAGAATTTGAAGTCTGCGAAGTTTGACATCGAGCGCCGAATTTCAGTTTTCGAAGCTCAGCTTCGCGATATCGATGAAAGGAAAGACGAGAATGAGACCAATTCGAGTAATTCGCATCCTGCACTGTCGAACGGAGACTCAGGTTTTGGACATGGATTGTCGCCGGAAATGATCTATAGATATAGTCGTCACCTCTTGCTTCCCTCTTTCGGTGTTCAAGGTTTGACTGCAAATCACTTCTCCCTGTGTATCTATGGCTTTTGGAGTTACAAATAAAATTGAAAAATTTCAAAAACTTTAAAAGTTTCACCTTTTTTAATCTCTACAAAATTTCATCTTCTTTTAAAAAAATTTCAAAAATACTTGTAACGGGTTAAAACAGTGTATTTCAATGACTTTATCAGATTTTTTTTAAAAATTATATTGAAATTTGATACCAAAAACTTTTACAAAACTCTAAAAATTTTTAGATTCTCTATTAAAATTTTACAACGGTTTACTTTATATCATTTTTAACAACTTTATATCAAATTAATCACAAATATCTAATCAATATTTCAAAATAATTTTTTACATTCTAAACTCCAAAAAATTATACTTTTGTTTTTTTTAGGACTCCAAAATCTATATGCAAACGCTATTGATTACATCTTTTGATTCAGTTCTTAGTATTGTTCTAAGTTATTGTAGTGAGTGTACGGGACACTGCAATTCATGAAATGTTATGAGTCTTAATTCTGAACTCAAAAGATTGAGTAATAATTAAGTATAAATTCATTTTTTCGTACTTCTCTTTTAATTTCCGTTAAATTGAGTATATGCATATTTTTGGAATTGTAGTGTTATTTTTTCTTATAATTAGTGGTGAAATAAGTTGCAAGCAAACACAATATGTCATTAGACTGTTCTGAGGGTTGGTGAAATAAGTTGTAAGCAAACACAACGGGTCATTTGACTGTCTGAAGGTTAAAGAACTAATAAATTATCAATGTATACAATTATCCTTTAATTATAGTACAATTATGGATGGTTCTGCAAGATGGTTTTGGTTTGTGTATTGTCCAAGCGATAACTAAGGTTTTGAGCAGACAGAAACCTGGTTGTTCATCTATAAGGTCATTTTGAGCTTGATTTGGTCTTACCTTATCTTTTTTTTTTTTTTGGTATTATATTTATTTTCCTGGTCAATTACAGGGCAGTCAAGTCTCTTGAAGTCTTCGATTTTAGTTGTTGGAGCTGGAGGGTTGGGCTCACCTGCTTTGTTGTACCTTGCCGCCTGCGGTGTTGGTAAGATGTCTGCACTTAATGATGCCTGATCCATCATCGTCAAGAAAAGAAAATGTTTGATAGCTTGTCTCCGTGACAATCAAAGCAGTTAGATGTTTCATATCAGAAACTTTTGGTTCTATAACTCACCATTTTTTCTTTTTGAATCTTTTTAGGCCGATTAGGTATTGTTGATCATGATTAAGCTGCACAGAGAGGTGCAATTCTCGATTATATGCTCAAATTTGTATTTCTTGTTTGACTTTCGTTTGATTCAGGTGATGATGCTAGTTCTTGGAAATCATAGTCAAGTATTTCCATAGGTTTTCTACACCCATTCTTCATTCTTTATGCTTGTGAATATTCGTTGGCTAACTTCCATTGTTATACTTCAGATTATCCATACGGAAGCATTTATTGGTGAGTCAAAGGTGGAATCTGCTGCTGCTTCTTGTGGATTGTACGTAACATTGTCCCAATTACCTGTTTACTTGGGAATATTTGGTCACAAGTTTAAGTTTCTGTGCAGTAATTTTGAAAAGATGACTTTACATTGGCTTTCTATTTATTATTCTTTAAATTATCTACTGTAATATTATCTTTTTGCCTGCTTCTAACTAACATTTTTGAGTTTTAACTTTTAACTTAGAATCAACCCTACAATACAGATAGTGGAACATAAAGAAGCTTTACGCACAGCCATTGCTTTAGCAATTTTGAGCCAGTATCCTTGACAACATAGATTCGATATACTATGATTCCTCTCATATAAAGTACTAATCCCTTCCCGAACCAAACATGAATCTTTCGATTCATTTGGCTCTCACGCTCAATTACTTTAATTACTTATGGTAAGTTCCCATATCTTTTTTTTTATGGAATGAGCCTATCCTCTCTTCTCTGGTCATATTCAAAAATAAAAATATCGAAACTTATTACTAATCCAAGACCAAAATAGATTCGATATACTATGATTCCTCTCATTTAAAGTACTTTTGTTTTTTTCTTTTTTTGGATTAATACAATTTGATGGTTTCCATTCCTGTAATGATTTCTAGATATGATGTAGTAATAGATGCAACAGACAATGCTCCAAGCTGTTATCTGATCAGTGATTGTTGTGTGCTATTGGGGAAGGTAAATCAGCTGCTATTATTTTTATTTTTATTATTATTATTTTTTTCTCTCTTTATGAAAATAAAAAGAAAAAAATTTGTGCAAGGGCACTATGGAGTTGGTTACGAACATTGACTTGCTTGTGAGTCCATTTAACTTGGTTATGGTGTTACTGTCAGATCTTCAGTTCTTCAACCCTTAGTTATTAGTTTTCAACTAACAGTGTTGTGTTAGCTTAAGAAATAGCTATATCTTGTTTGCATTTTCAATATATCATTCTCGAGGAGAATTGTACATGTGCTTTAGGCTTGAATGTGTACCATTGAAAGAATGGAGCGGACAAAGAAACGCTTCAAACCGCTAGAGTGGTGCTTAATATAATTTTTTAGCACCATTGTCTTATAAGTCCACACATTTGTTTTCAAAATTAATAAATTATAGATTACTGTGTAGGTTTGACAAGTTTATTTGTATTATTTGATAAAATACTCAAGTCTGCATGTGTAAGTTTTCCAAATATTAACCATTTAATGTTTTTGTATGCAGCCTCTTGTATCAGGTGCTGCATTAGGTTTCAAAGGGCATGTGAAAATAGCAGCAGCCATTAATATGTCATATTTACTTCACTTTATAATGAAAAAACTACCAATAAACTTATAGTGTCTGTATTTCTGGTGTCAATCCCCAAATTTC
This sequence comes from Sideroxylon spinosum, assembly GCA_003260245.2. Classification (NCBI taxonomy): domain Eukaryota; kingdom Viridiplantae; phylum Streptophyta; class Magnoliopsida; order Ericales; family Sapotaceae; genus Sideroxylon; species Sideroxylon spinosum. Next base: position 931,234 of record QLOD02000009.1, read on the forward strand.
TCAATGCATCTCGTGCTATGTTTTTGTGCAGGTCAAGATAAGAGGGAAGTCATTGCAATGCAAAGTTTGTGGAGAAAATGCAGGGTTCACTCAACAGCAATTTCGAGAATTTGATTATGAGAAATTCACACAATCTCCCCTCTTCACGGTAGGTTTGTGTTCTTTTATTTCTCTCCTTGGCTGCTTTGTGTCCTTTTATTACCTTTACATGGTGCACTTTGTGTTTTGATTAGCTTGCTTGAGATTTATTTGTTGTTATGACCAGAAATTTGCTAATATCTCTTCCTTGACCTTGTCTTATATTTTTGCTTCGATAGTCCCAATACAGGCGTTCTTTTGTAGACCTCATTGCATTATGGGCCTTATATTAATTCTCCATTTGTTAGCTTTTTTTGATACTAGAATGTATTAGAATTTATTCTGCACTTCAGCTTGGAGAAATAACCAAATCCATGGTAAATTACAACATGGCGGCAAAACGCAGCCATATTGTATTGTGGTAGATATTATGCGTCTTATACAAGCTGAACTAAGTTGGCATTTGTCAATATCAGTAGTACTACTGATAGTGATCTCATTTATAATCCAAAGGTTGTCTTTTGGTTTCATTTACTGTTTGTTCTTGTGGAGCTGTTGGTTGGTTGGCTCTCTTAACTCCAGTTTGTCCTTGAATTTAAAGGCAATCAAACTTGATCATTGGTTAAAACTATACGTGTTTTATTTATTTAAAAAAGTTCATCATATGTTTCTGCATGCATTGCCCTTTTTCTTCCTCACCCTGTGCAACATAAAACAGTTCTAGAGATTTAAAAGTTCTGATCTTCCAATTAATTGCAGTCTCCGTTGAAGTTAAACCTCATTCCCACAGAAGCTAGAATAAGTAGTAAGGAATACAATGAGAGAGTTGTCAAAGGAGAAGCGCACATATTGGTTGATGTGCGACCAGAACACCACTTCAAAATTGTCTCTCTTCCCAAGTCCATGAACATCCCACTGTCGAGTTTAGAAGCTAGATTGGCTGAAATAACATCAGCCTTGAAGAAAGAGGAAGAGCACGGGGAAACTGGTTCTGCTGCTTCGGCTGCTTCTCTGTTTGCACCATGCAGGAGGGGTAATGACTCACAAAGGGCAGTTCAGTACCTTCACAAGATGGGTTCCGCTGCTGCGAAGGATATCATTGGGGGACTTGAGGCATGGGGCCGCGATGTAGATCCGAGTTTCCCTGCGTACTAGCTGGCATTCTTATCAGTGACAAGAAACGTTAGGGATTTGTAATCCAATTTTGGGTGTTTCTTAATTGTAATCTTTACAACTAGTCGCTGATGTGCACACGATATATGTATTTTTTTTGCCTTAATAATTAATAAAATTATAAAAAATAATAAGAGTGTTTTAAATAGTAAATAATAAGTAATTAAAGTTATTTAAGTAAATATTACATGATTAAAGAGTATTAAAATATGACAAAAATTTATAAATTAGTAGGTTATTAGAGGGTTTTTTTTTTTTTTTTGAAGGGTGAAAGTTAAAAGGTATTTGGATATAAAAACATAAGTTAAATTACGTTATTATGTGGTAATTAAAAAAATTATTTTTTAATACTATTGAACTATAGGTAGTTATAGAAAGTTAAAGAATATTATAGTAAAATAAAAAGTTGAATTCACCAAAAAAATGATTTATAAAAAAAAAAAAAAAAGAATTCATCAAATTTTGGTGTTTGTTTTATAATAGTATAGATGTTACTAGTTTGCAAGGCATGCGTGTTGCATAGGTTTGTTGTTGTAAAAAATATATTTTATATTTGTGTGGGAAAAAAATGTTATATTCAAAAATCAAATTGCAAATGAATCTATGCGACAATTCAAAAAAAAATTATAATTAAGTACAAAGAAAAGAATGATAGTTTGTCACACGCATGTTTCATAAGAGACAATACGACGATCAATTATAGGACAGTTAGTTGGGTTAATGGCATTCAAAAAATGTTAAAAGGTTAAGATGGTATAGTGAAAATTTTAATAGATGGCGATTCCTGCTAAAAACATATATTTTGGAAAAAATACAAAACTTATCCTTACAATTTATCCTCAGTGTCACTTTAGTTCTGCATATTTCAATTGTAACAGTCAGATTACTTCACTTTTGGCCAAGTAGCAATTCAATTATTTCGTTAGCTAGCTATTACAAACAATTGATAAATTGACGGTAACTTGACAGTAATAAGATAATAGCCCCTACAGTTTATACTCATCATCACTTTAACCCTTTGCGTTTCAATTGTAACAGTCAAATTCTTAAATTTTTTATTTATATTGAAAATATATTTTATAAAATTATATAACATATTTTATTTTGAAATATATTTTATTAAATTATTTTTAATGAATAATATAGTTAAAATTATATTTAATATATTTTATTGATTTAAATTATTTTTAATAAATTATATATTTAATTAATATTTAATTTAGTTTAATTAATATGAAATATATTTCATTAAATTCAACTAATTTTTTAAAAAAATTAATAAAATAAAATATTTTATTTAAAAATTAATTTATATAAACAAAATTACATTTCCAAACGCTATTTTAGTTTTTTATTAGAAAAAAATGATAATAAAAAAATAGAAAATATAAAGAATTAAACACAAATAGCTCGAGTCAGTGAGCTACCAACGGATGATGTAACTCAATTGAGAGGCATGATATCATCTATCAAGAGGTGGTTGGCCGTGATGGCTAAGGTTGCATAGTCATCCATGGAGGGGACATACCGCAATCCTTTTAAAGGAGAGTGTAGGAGGTCAACTCATTGCAATCATTGTAGTATCCTTCTAAATCAATTGAGTCCATCATTAATGCTCGCATGGCCACCATACAACAGGAGCTGATCGTATAGCGAGACGAGCTAATCGCACAACATCAGGCCGAGCTAGCAGTGATTACGATTAGAGTATATGCAATGGAGTCTCGGATGTTAGAGACCCCTGGAGCTCCACTTGACGGTTGAGATCCCCCTATGATATAGGTATTTTAGTCATATTTGAGTTTATCATTATGTAAACTAATATAGTTATATTATTTTACTAGTTTATAATATTATATCTCGTAGGTTCTAGACGCAAATAGTGGCCACAAGCTTAACCAGGATTTTGTTGGTGATCAAGATGATCCATCACATCCACTTCCCTCTTAAATGGATGATCAGCTATAATTAAATTCATTTATTATTATAATTTTTAATGTACTTTAGATAAATTTAGTGACTTGTAGAAATGAAACTTGACATACACTAAAATTTAAGTTTAAAATTCTCAAGTTTTGAATTAATATCGCAAATGGAGCAAATATGTATTGTTGGTCATGAACCTTGACACACACGGTCTCTTATGCACAAGTGACTTGTAGGAAAAATACAAAATGAAAATTTGAGTCCTAGTGCATCCATTGTAAACCCGAGTATTGTCATATTTTTAGTTTAAACGTAAAATAATTTTGAGTCAATACCCCAGATGGAGTAAATGTGTACCGTTGGTCACGAAACTTGACACGCATGATCTCTTGGGCACTAGTGGCTTGTAAGAATAAACAGAACAAAATTTTGAATCTTGATGTGCCCATTTTAGACCTATGTAGTTTCATGTTTTTAGTTTAAATTTAGAATTCTCAAGTTTTGTGTTAATATCCCAAACGGAGCAAACGTATGTCGTTGGTCCCAAAACTTAACACATATGTCTTTTAGGCACTAGTGACTTGTTGGAACAAATGAAAAGGAAATTCGAGTCCAATGCCCCCGTTGTAAAACTGAGTAGTTTCATGTTTTTAGTTCAAATTTAGAATTCTTAAGTTTCGAATCAATATCCCAAACTGAGTAAACGTACATCGCTGGTCAATAAACTTGACACGCATGGTCTCTTAAACACTAGTGACTTGTAGGAAAAACGAAAAGGAAATTTGTGTCCTAGTGTGCCCATTTTAGATCCGAGTAGTTTTGTGTTTTTTTTTTTTTTTGGTAATTTTAGTTTCATATTTTTAGTTTATACTTAGAATTCTCAAGTATTTCATTTTTTAATTTTAAGTTTAATTTTGAAACTAATTATTCGTTTAATATATTTTCAAGTTTAATACACATTCTCTCTATTTTCAAAGGATATGATGTTTCCTTTTTCTTTATTTGCCGTTTTAGTTGCAAACATTTAAATACTTCAAACTAGTGTGATAGTTTTTTTTTTTTTTTTTTTTTGTAATATCTACTTTTTCAAAACTTTTTATAATGTTAAATATACTTTTGGATCTCAATTGTGTAATTAGATTAATTTTTTTAATTAATTTTATGGATGTAATTATTGAAATTATTGTAAATAATATACAGGTATTTATAAATGGATTTTTATAAAAAATAAATTTAAAAAAAAAGAGAAGAATTGGTGACCGTAAAAAATGGTTACTCTAGATTCCCTAATATTTTTCCAATAACACTTTTGGTGACTACTCTTCAACTTTTAGTGACCACTTTAATACTTTATGACCTCTTTTAACTGTTGCTAAAATGTAATGACCATTGTACAGTGGTCGCCAAAGGTCTTCGGCAACCTAAGTATTAGCGACTACCCAAAAACGATCACCAACGGTTGATTGTCTTTGGCAACAATTTTTGGTGGTCGTAAAAAATTTTGTTTCTAGTAACGTGTGAGAACAAAGAAAAAAATAAAAGAAATAATTAAAAACACGTACGTATTTATGTTGTATGTTATCGGGTTAACATTCACATATATGATAAATTTTAATTTTACTATATAACTTAAAAAATAGAATTAGGGTTGCAAGAATAATTATTTTTCTTCCCAAACTAAGATCCTTAGCTAGGATAACAGAATTGTTTACCATGAAAACAAGATTTATCTTTCTACATTTTAAATTTCTTTTAAACTATAATAGATAAAAATATCAAATTAACCAAAAAACTGAAAAAGTAAATACTAAGGCTTCGTTTGGTTCCCCAAAATTTTCCAAAAAGTTTCAAAAAACTTCAAAAGTTTTCAAATTCTTCCAATCAAAATCTGCCACCTATCATTTTTACATCACATTAACATTAACTTTTAATTTTTTTTATTTTTTTTTTACACTCCAAACACCCCTAAAAAGTGAATTCTCATCTAAAAAAATAATAATATTTTAGTAATTGAGTATAATAAAAATTAACTATTTTTTTTTTTTGGTTCCTAAACCTAAACTAAGTCCACGACACCGCTTAGCTGTCACTGCCAACATCTTCGGATGGTCTATTCCCGCTTTTGCTAGATATTTTGCCTCATATGGTAGAGTAATGGATATTAGACTTTCGCTCAAACCATAGGCGGACGACTTGGGGGATAGATTTTCAGATTGATAGCGATTCTGAATCAAAAAATTTCCCCCATTTACCAGACTATGTATTGATACTAGTGCCGGTTTTGTCAACTTAATTTCCTCGAGTGACTTCTAGGGATAAATAATAGTCTTAACCTCACTCAAAAACTTCCAACAAGCTTCCATTGACGTACTGAGCGATGCCATATGAAGGATATCATAAAATCTATGTAAGCATTCATGTATAGACAAGTCACAGGTGGGTAGCTTCGTGATCTTTGGAAAGAGGACACACGACCTACTTCCCGCGTATGTCCACAGTGCACTTGAACTTACCCTTTTCATGCAATGCTCTAGAGGATGTGAATAAGTGACCGATCCAAAAATTTAAGTGAGAGAGTTTAAGATAAAAAATTTCTCATATTTGAAGAGGATAAAATAATATTTTTTAAAATTTAGGAGATTAATATAATATATATTAATATAAATATTCAAAAAATTAAGAAAAAAATAAAAGAATATTACAAATTTTGGGAAAACGTGGCTCCTGCTAGTCCCTCGAGTCGGCCACTGGGTAAAGTAGTGTTGAAACTAACTTCCCTTTGTTGGAAAAATAAACTTGTTTTAATTTTCTGTATTTAAAGTTTTATGGTTTTTGTGTATTGGGCATCTCAAAAGTCATTTTGGGATTGTATTATTTGCTGTAATCATCTCTATATATGTAAAGTTTTTGGAAATTAAAATACGGAACTTTTCTTTGATCTTTTATACCATTTTCAAAAAAGCGGTATCAGAGCCATCATATTTGATAGTTGTGAGAATGAATTGTATGATGCCATTCCAGCTCCCAAAACTCACCAAAGAAAACTATGAAAATTGGTGTATACACATGAAAGCTTTGCTGGGTTCACAAGATGTATGGGATATAGTTGAGAAAGGCTTTGAACAGCCTAATAATGAAAGAGCCTTGACTCCGGGACGAAGGGATACATTGCAGAAGACTAAAAAGAAAAACTAGCAGGCATTGCTCTTATCCATATGTGCTTGGATAAAAGCATGTTTGAGAAGATCGTTGGTGCGACAACTGCCAAGGAAGCATTGGAGATTCTTCAGAATTCTTCCAAGGGATCTAATAAGGTGATTAAAGTTCAGCTTCAAACATTGAGAGCTGAGTTTGAATCGCTGAAAATGAAAGATGCAGAATTGGTTTCAGACTACTTTAACAGAGTTCTGCCCACTATTAATCAAATGAGACGATATGGAGAGAAAATGGAGGATGTTCGTGTGATTCAAAAAATTCTTCGATCACTAGATTCACAAATTGACTATTTTGTGGTGGCTATTGAAGAATCAAAGGATTCGGAATCAATTACCATTGATCAACTGATAGGATCATTGCAAGCTCATGAAAAGAGAATGAAAAAGATTTAAGAACCAGTTGCTCAAGAAGAAGAGGAAGACTCCACGTTGCTGCTGACATGTAAGGATGATGGAGAGCGAAATCAACAGGTTTGGTATCTCGACAATTGAGTTAGCAAACATATGACTGGTAACAAAAATCTATTTGCTACTCTTAATAAATCACTGAGAGGAAGCATTTCATTTGGTGATAAAACTAAAGTTTCAATTATAGGAAACTATGATATTCTTATTAGACTAAAGAATGGAGATCGTAAATTTATGTCTAGTGTTTATTATGTTCTAGCCTTAAAATCAAACCTTTTTAAGTATTGGACAGCTTTTGGAGAAGGGTTATGAAATTGGAATGAGGAAGAGTGAGCTGGTTATGAAAAAGGAAAAATGAGGACTAAAGTTCAATGTCCAAAAATAGTATGTTTATATTACGCATTAATACTGATTATGCAAGGTGTTTAAAGGCTCATACTACTGATAGATCTTGGTTATGGCATTTGCGGATGGGACACTTGAACTTTGGTGATTTGAAGCTATTGTCAAAAGAAAAAATGGTGGTTGGTTTGCCTTTCATAAATCATCCAGAACAGATTTGTGATGGTTGTATGTTTGGAAAGCAGTCCAGGAAGATTTTTCCTAAAGAATCTTATTCTACAGCTTTAACACCATTTGAATTGGTGCATGCAGACATACGTGGATCTATTAAACTAGTTTCATTTGATAACAACAGATACTTTCTCTTGTTTATTGATGATTATACTTGCAAAATTGGGTGATTAATCACACAAAAAAGGTTAATTGAAGATGTTTAAATGTGATTAATCAATGATAAGATGGAACAAAAAAGTTAAGTTCTTCACTTATATTGAACATCTATCATTTTAGGGGAGTTGAAGCTAAAAAGGAGGAAGCGATGCGGAAAAAGAAGGAAAATGAGATGTCACGAAGACCCTTTGAAGGGTGTTCCACCTGGACTTAGCTTCGCATGATAGAAGGTGAAAAAGAAAAAAAGAAGAAAAAATATTCAAGTATGACCTTACCCTTTGAATGTCCCTTCAAAGGGTTCCTAAATATTCAAGTATGACCTTACCCTTCGAATGTCCCTTCAAAGGGTTCCTTGTTCGAAGGCTCGTGCGCATAATAGAAGAGGGTTGATTTCAGGAAGTTCAAAAAAATTCAAATTTTGAGGTTACTTTTCCAAGGGCCCTCCGAAGGCTGAAGATCCTTCGAACCCCTCTTCGAAGGGTCTGTGAAACTTTTCACCTAGACTTTTATGAAGGCCGTTTCAAGAAGTTGGAGAGTTTTTTTTTTTTTACTCTTCCTTTTTATGTGAACTTCCAGAGCGCTAGAGGGAGATATTAATATAGGTTTTATTAGTTCTTTTTTTTATAACTTTTTATTAGTTTTAATGATTATAGTGATGGAGGAGTTTGAATTTTTACAATAAAAGAAGATAATCTCTGAGGTTTCTCCCAGTAGAGCATAGCAGTTTTTAGGTTATGTTAGGATAGAATTTTCTTCTCCCTCTCCAAATTTTCTTTTCAAGTATTCTAGCTTTATTTTTATTTTATTTTTCATAATTTTAATAAGAATTTGTTTTTCTTCCAATTATGGTGAGTTTTATTTTCCACATGCTTAATTACTTTTCTTTTCCTTATTCCGATTCATAAAATGTTATAGTTTAGTTTTGATTTGTTATTTTCTCAATCATGTGCTTGAGTTCAATATTCTTTTTAAATCAAATAGAAATTTTCCTCTATAATTTTGTAGAATCGAAATCGTAAATTCATAGTTATGATCTTGCTTTCGTATGTTCAATTCTTAAACCTCACATACGAAATACTCGATTCGATGGAATGACTTGTCGAACTAAATGTTGAATAAAAAAAACCTAAGGAGGAATTTTCTATCTTTCATATTAACTGAGAAATCTTCCGACCAATTTGCACCGAGTTGTTTATTGGTTGAGTTATAAAATTGAAAAAATTAGAGTCAAACTAAACTATAATATGAATTGAATCGGGATAAGGTGTTTTTTTTTTCAGATATTAAATTTCAAAAATTTTTCACAAAAAATCAATGAAAATCTATTTTCTTTTGTTTTGATATTCTTTGTGGAGTAAATTTTGCTTTTGAAATGATTTTTCTAAATCTATCACCAAAGTGTCACGCTCTTTGTGAGACGACCTGGAGTTATCTGGATTAACTAGGTACAATTGATCCCTGTACTTGGGGTGAGCAAGCATTTGGGTTTAGTTTTTGCAAAAAAAAGTTAGAAACCTTTGAAGTATTTAAAAAATTCAAGGCTCTTATTGAAAATTAGAGTTGTTTCAAGATTAAGGCCATGAGAATTGATCGAGGAGAGAAATTCACCTCGAATCAGTTCAAGGAGTTTTGCAAATATCTTGGCATTCGGCATCCTTTAACTATTCCAAGATCTCCACAGTTAGAAATCGTAAATTCATAGTTATGATCTTGCTTTCGTATGTTCAATTCTTAAACCTCACATACGAAATACTCGATTCGATGGAATGACTTGTCGAACTAAATGTTGAATAAAAAAAACCTAAGGAGGAATTTTCTATCTTTCATATTAACTGAGAAATCTTCCGACCAATTTGCACCGAGTTGTTTATTGGTTGAGTTATAAAATTGAAAAAATTAGAGTCAAACTAAACTATAATATGAATTGAATCGGGATAAGGTGTTTTTTTTTTCAGATATTAAATTTCAAAAATTTTTCACAAAAAATCAATGAAAATCTATTTTCTTTTGTTTTGATATTCTTTGTGGAGTAAATTTTGCTTTTGAAATGATTTTTCTAAATCTATCACCAAAGTGTCACGCTCTTTGTGAGACGACCTGGAGTTATCTGGATTAACTAGGTACAATTGATCCCTGTACTTGGGGTGAGCAAGCATTTGGGTTTAGTTTTTGCAAAAAAAAGTTAGAAACCTTTGAAGTATTTAAAAAATTCAAGGCTCTTATTGAAAATTAGAGTTGTTTCAAGATTAAGGCCATGAGAATTGATCGAGGAGAGAAATTCACCTCGAATCAGTTCAAGGAGTTTTGCAAATATCTTGGCATTCGGCATCCTTTAACTATTCCAAGATCTCCACAGTAGAATGATGTGGTGGAAAAAAAGAATCATACAATTTTTAAAGAGCAAACGAATGCCAAAGGGGTTCTGACCAAAAGCAATATCTTGTGCAGTGTATTTGTCCAATCGAAGTCCTAAAAAGTGTACAGAGAATGACCCCACAAGAAGCATGGAGTGGTAAAAGGCCAAGTATTTCTCATCTGCATCTATTTGGCAGCATAGCATTTGTGCATGTTCCAAATGAAACAAGAACCCAGCTAGAAAATAAAAGTGAAAAGCTTGTTTTTATTGGCTATGATGCAAACTCTAAGGGTTACAAAATCTATAATCCAAGGAGTCGGAAGACAGTGATTAATAGAAATGTCGAATTTGATGAGGATGATTTTTGGGATTGGAATGTCTAGAATAAGGAACATAATTTTCTTCATTTGTTTGATGATTTTCTGAGTCAAGATGAAGGTGCTAATCAAGTGACAGCACCTGATTCACCATAAACTCCTCATTTTACACCAATTACAACAAAAAGAGATTTGTCTCCACAAAGCTCCATTGGAAGAGCACCTCGTTTTAAAGACTTGGCTGATATCTATGCAGAAACTAAGAAAATGAATGACGAAACTCTGTTTTGTTTATATGCTGATTCTAAGTCCATAATCTTTGAGGAGTGATTACACTTAAAAAGTGTAATAATAAACTCTAATTTGTATTTTTATTTCTAGTAAATTTCATTTTATTTTTTATTTTAATTTAATTTATATTCTTATAGTGTCATGTTCTTTTGCATCGGAATTATTATGGAAAAGCTAGCAAAAAAGATACAAAAAGGACAAAGCATGGAGCAAAGAAAGTAAAAGAGTTATAGCATCAGAATGTTATGATGCCGTCAAGACACCAGCAAACCGAAGAGTGGCAGATTAAAATTTTACTTACAGTGTCAAGACACTAGGTTGGCGTCAGGATGCTGCGGCCACCATAATAATTCCTTGTTTTATAATTTAAACTAGGGTTTTAGAGTCTTCTGTAAATACTTCTTAGTACAGAAGCCCTAAGGGAGGTTTTGCATATAGTTTTTTAGTTTATATTTTAAGAGCCGTCATATACTCTAGGTTTTTAGTTTTCTCTTAGATTCTTTGAGTTTCTTTAGTTCTTTGAGTACTTTTACGTTTGGAAGATCAGATCAAAGCTTTGAATATTTATTACTTTGAATAAAAGATAAGTTTTTATTGTAAGGGAGTTTGTTCCTTCTCACTTTTCTTTTCATTATTATTCTTGCTTTATTTCTATTATGCTAGGCTAAGTTATTTTCTTGATTTAACCCATCAATGATGGGTACATTCGTATTGAATGATGAGATATGAATAGATACGTGCATGCAACTTGCAAACTTGTATGTATGGATTTACATTTTTAGATTTGTATTTATTTATTATCAAAAGTTTTTGAAAACAAGTTTTCTTGTTCACATCCTCTGAAATCCCTGAAAAGAAATCTTGATTTTAATTTCTTAATAATTTTGAAATAACTAAATCAAATTTGAACCAAAAATAAAATATTAGAGTATTTTCTGATTCTATAATCCTAAACGAGATTTTAGCACTGTGTTTTGGAATCAAAAGTTTTCAAGAATAATATCTTCCAATTTATTTTTCCCTTGACGTGAAATTTAAATTGAGATAAAATCACATCGAATCATGAAATAGGGAATCAGCCTTGATTTGTAGGGTGGATCAATATTTGTGTTTACTGTTCTTGAATCTTCAAAGATTGTTTATTGTTTTTATTTATTTTATTTGTTTTTTTTTTTAGTTGATTATTGTTTTATATTGGTTTGTTTATTATTTGCATGCTAGGTAGTTAGTTGGCAGAATAGAATACATTTTTTTAGTTTCAATATTCAAGTTACTAGCTTACTGTTGAGTCAATTTAATTCTTTATTTAGGATAGTTTGGTGTTTACGTGATTTGATTTAAATTTTGGTGTTTACTTTTATATGCCTTAGGATAACATTTAAAACCAATTCAAACCTAGAGATTTACTTTTTGCAACATAAATAGTAGACTTTGAATTTAGAAAATTCTAGGAATAAAAATCCTTTAGGCTTCCTATGAATTCAATACTTAGTCTCACTAGGGTTAAAATACACCGCACCCTTACAGTTGAGAGGTATTTTAACTACATTATTTTGAAGTGGTTAAGGAGTTTGTACAAAATGAAAGACGGAAGAAAGCCATGGATGAAGAGATAAGAGCCATCCAAAGGAATGATACTTGGGAGCTAACAACTCTTCCAAATGGAAAATAGGCTGTTATATAAAATGGATTTACAAAGTGAAGAAGAATGTTCAAGGAGAGGTTGAGAAATATAAACTCAACTTGTTGTGAGAGATTTTAGTCAACGAGAAGGTATAGACTATGAAGAAGTTTTTACCCTTGTTGCTTTATTAGAAAACATCCATTTGATTATTTCTTTGGCTGCTCAATACAAGTGGAAAATATTTCAGATGGATGTGAAGTTTGCATTTTTGAATGGTTATTTAGAGCAAGAAGTTTATAGAACAACCATTGGGCTATATCGTTCATGGACAAGAAGACAAAGTTTTGAGATCAAAAAGAACTTTATATGGCTTCAAGCAAACTCCAAGGGCCTGGTATACTTGCATCAATAAGTATTTTCAGAAAGTTGGATTTATAAAATTTCCTTATAAACATACTTTATATGTGAAGAAAAATCAGAATGGTGACATTATGATTATTTGCTTGTTTGTCGATGATTTAATTTTTATTGGATATGATTCAAGCATGATTGCAGAATCCAAGAAGAAGATGGCTCAAGAGTTTGAAATGATAAATTTGGGGCTTATGTATTATTATCTTGGCATTGAAGTGAAGCAAAGCAGTGAAGGTGTTTTCATTTCACAAGAAGCTTATGCTAAAAAAAAAAATATTGAAGGAGTTTCATATGGAGTATTCCAATCCAGCGAGTACAACAATGGAATATAGAATGAAGCTTTCTAAGCTTGATGGTTGCTAAAAAGGTGAATCCAACTTTACTTAGAAGCTCAGTTGGAAGTTTGAGATTTTTAACTTATACGAGACCTGATATCTTGTGTGGAGTTAGGGTTACCAACCGGTATATAAAATCTCTAAAGTTAAATTCATATGAAGTCAGTTAAGCGGATACTGCGATATGTTAAAGGAAACATGGATTTTGGGTATGTTTTATTATGCTGTTGATATTTTCAGATTGGTTGGTTACAGTGATAGTGATTGGGGAGGAGATGTCAACGATCGAAAAAGTACTTCTGGCTTTGCATTTTATATAGGAAATACTGCTTTTACATGGAGCTCAAAAAGACAACCGATTGAGACTTTTTCAACTTGTGAGGCAAAAGTATGTTCTGCAACTTCTTGTGTTTGTCTTGCTATTTGGTTACGAAGATTGGTATAAAAGTTGAATTTTTCCCAAGATGGAGCTACTGATATATTGTTAACAACAAATCAACCATAGCATTGAGCAGGAATCCAATTTTCCATGGCAGAAGCAAGCATATTGACACAAGATTTCTTTTCGTAAGAGAGAATATTAGCAAAGGGGAAATCTAGCTCAAGCATGTAAAATCTCAAAAGCAAGTAGCTAATATTTTTACTAAATCGTTGAAGTTTGAAGATTTCTGCGAATTAAGAGCTTATCTTGGAGTATCTGAAGTGCAAGTTTAAGAAGGGGTGTTGGAAAAAGAAACTCATTTTAATTTTTTATACTTAAAGTTGTATGGTTTCTGTGTGTTGAGCATCTCAAAAGTCATTTTGGGAATGTATTGTATGCTGTAATCATCTCTATATATGTAGAGATATGCATGAACGAAATGTGTGCGATTTTGGAAACGAGAATACAGAACTTTTCTTTGATCTTCTATACCTTCTCCAACACCTTTAATGACTAGTGGTAAAACAAAGTCAATTCATCCATTCTTCCAAGCCACTTTGATCTAGGCCATTCTTAGACGTCTTCAAACTTTTATTTGCCCATTTTGATAAAGGCAGAATTCAAAATAACTTTTATTTACCTGTTTTCATCTAAAGGTCAAAATTCCTATTTACCTGGTTTTAATGCATACTATTTGACATGAAGGACACTTTTTTAAGGTTTACACACAATACGCATGGCATATGAATAAATTAATTTGGC
>QLOD02000009.1:956329-983190 GCA_003260245.2 Sideroxylon spinosum
GGAATGTTCCAAACTTCACAATTGATGCAGAGAGAATGATTAGATTCAATGGTCGACTACGTGTTCCTCTCGTAGGTTGGCCCTCATTCTGCTGCTTTGGTGGGCGGGCTTGCAGATGCCGCACTGACGGTGTTCTCAGAGCTGCAAAAGGTTGTATGTGTGTTATGTAGGTACTGTTCTCTTTCTTTTTGGGTTATCTTCACATAATATTACTCTTGCAAATTAATATATGCTTTGTTCTATTGACCCATTCTTAATTAATATCACAGTTTTGTTCGGCTGGCATGGGCAAATCTTTGTTATCCTGGGAACTCTAGTTCTTGAATCATGTTTATTAGCTACCCACATTCAACTCAAAAGACTTTTACCATATGATTCAACGGTTAAAACTTAATTATGAATCTTATAAGTTCTCTTGTCTAACCCTGTATATTGTACAAAAGGATAATCTTGGTAAACCTCTCACGTATGGGAAGAAATTTATCTCATTTTTGAAGTATTTTCAATCCATGTTTTAACCTTTTCTGTTGTCACAGCTCACTTAATTCTGTTCATATTGTTAATATATTTGTATGTGCGTGTATTTTAACTGTCAGACGTTCATAATATGATTTGCCTCGGTTGCTAGTTATTGACATGGCAAATAGGGCAACAAACTGTTTCGTGCACATCTTCAACTTTTTCTTTAAATAAAATTAGTAGTTTCTGTTTTCCTTTTGGGTTTGTTCACCTCTTTCTTCGCCCCCCCCCCCCCTTTTTTCATCTAAGATAAATATGATATACTCAAACACGGTTTAGTTTAAAACTTTAAAGAACTGAGTTGTTTCAATTACCTCCACAATGCCTGCATATTTGGACTTGTTCTGCCACGAACGATTTAAGAACCCATAATTAGCCGTTTTAAGCCGATAGATTTAAGGTTAAATTGGATTAAAATATAAAAAGTAGAGTAAATTAAATTTATGTAATAACAAACGAAGATTTTTTTATACATAATTACTACCGAATTAGCTAGCGATCTCGTTACTTTTTAAAATTGGTTAAACCAATTACGAAATATTTCAATTAATTATTATTGTGTTCAAATACTCAAATTTCTAATAAAATTCTTATCTAGCCGGACAACAATATATTTTAATATTTTTTAAACAATTAGGATCAAATTTCTTTATTTCAAATTCATTAATAAAAATACAACCTTAGAGTTATTTCCGGGTTATCATACCTTATCCCAAGTGCTCAAAGTTACCGCATTTGTTGAATTTTGATTCTTCGTCATACTTTTTACAATTCAAGTTTTCCTACATAACAGAATGCATATCTTGTTGAGGCTCTTTGCAACATTAGTTTTACCTATTATCAATTTTTTTTTCTTTGTATCAACTCTAAATACAAGTTTACAGTTGATTGAAAATGTGACCTGTCAACTGAATTCCAAAGTCCTCTTTGGCGTTGTTAGATATTGAATAGCATTGCATGAACAATGAATATCTTCATTACTTCGTGTAGTTATTTAACAATATATAGCGCAGTCTCATCACTTAACAGTGTTATTTTGACTATTTGTGAACGAATTCATACTGTATTGGGCAGTTAAAAGATGCATCAAGGCGTCTCAAACATATTAATTAGTTACTGTTTGAACAGTTACAAAAATATCAAAACTTATCAAAAATTACAAAAAAAATTTCCTTTCTTTTGATTAAATTTTATCACTTATCACTTTTATGTCAAATCATTATACTTTTACTAATTTTTTTCACCAAACACCCCCTTAGTTTGTTGATTACATGAATAGATTTTCTCCCATGATCATCTGTTATTTAATTTCCCAAGAAAGTTATCCTTCAATTCAAGCATTTGATTTATTGATGTGATATAAAGATGAAGTGATTTCGTGCAACTAGTGTTATCTGAATAGAAGGGAAAAAAAAATTCATGCATGCATATATTGCATGGTATGCTTTTATTCAAAAGTTAATTATTTTGTTTGAATTGAACTACATCATTTGCTAGATCCTAGATCGTTTTTATTATTTTGAAAGTCAAATTTTCATACAGCAAACGATGGAATTATAAGGATATGTAAAAGGACTGAAAATATATGGTAAAATATTTTCAGTACAAGGATGCTAATTATGTGTCTGATATAAAGGACGCTCACAAATTTGCTTCCGCCATGCATTTCTTTTTAGCCTTATTTGCTATTTCAAACCTCCCTTAATTATAAGTTGGAAAGACATGCATTAATATTAATGTAGAAGACTTTTCCAGTTCAATGACTAGCCATAATAGCTTTATATATCATTAAATATCCAAAAATTCCAGAGGCGAAACTGAGAAGCCAACTTTGCCATTTTTATTCCAGCGCATGTATGGGGCCTTTTGTTTACGTGTTTGGGTCATCATATATTATACTTAGTGGTTGATTTTTTAACTGGCTTCTGTTTGTTGCTCAGTTATAATTGACAGATGAATCTCCATTTTTGGAAATTTTGGTCCAGTTATCAGTGAGAGTTTTCTTCTTCTTTCTTTCTCTCTTCTTTCCCCCAAACGGTTGAGATTATTTCTAGAAAATTAAATGTTAATTATCAGGGCATTCCAAAAATATCAACCCATACATGTCATCCGTTAGACATATTATGGCGCCAGAAACATGGGAGCAGTGCAACTGTGCAAGTATTCAGGAAATACAATTGTGTCTATATATACTAAATTAACTATTTAATTAAGTAGATATATGATGTTTAGAAGTTGAAGCTCCCGCCGGGTGTTCAGCAATTAAACTTTACATGGTTAATTATATATTTGTTGCACATGACATACTGTAAAAGTGTGGCAAATTCTATATTTATTTACATTTCAATTTTAACAAAGTTAATAAAAGCAGGTCTAGTTTTTGTAACTAAATATACGTACAATATGGTTTCAACAGTAGAAGTGCAAACGGTTAATTATTATTACTTACAAGATACCTATGTCTAAAAGCTTCAGACTATAAATCCCCATCCTAGCTAGAAAGAGATAGATTAGGTCTGACCGCTAGGGACATAATTGATGCATGGTAATAAGGAATCCACATGTTAGACATCAACAACTGTTTTTTTGCGTCTCCAGGTCATACTCCTATTTTCTTTAGATTTTATTAGTATCGGCTGTTGCGGGATGCTTATTCCTTACATTATACAATAGTATAAGGGAAGACGTGTATTTAAGGGTGACGCTAGGATTTTTTTTAATTCCGGACTATGTATAATTTTTTTTTGTTATAAATAATTATTAATTTAAATTTATTATTTTATCAAATCAAGTTCACTATTATTATTTTTCAATCTGAAAACCTAATATCGAAAGAAAAAAATTTGATTTATCAAGAAATGGGAAAGATCAAAAGATAAAAAAAAAAAAAAATTAGAAGTTAGTGAGGGATTGCTTGGAGTGTCAAAAAAAAAAAAAAAAAACTAAAAGTAAATTTTTTTAAAATTTGAAATGTAAAAAGTTGTTTTGAAATGATGGTTAGATATTTGTACTTGTTTTGATATGAAATTATTAAAAATTATATAAAGTGATACGTGACAAAATTTTAGCGGAGAATCTTGAAAAATTTTGGAGTTTTATGGCATTTTTGTACAAATGTCAATCAATTTTTTTTAAAAATCTGTCAAAATCCATTAAAAGGCACTATAATGGTTTGTTCTAATGAATTTTGACAATTTTTTTAAACTTTGGAATTTCTTAAAATTTGAAAAAGTTAGAACTTTTAAAATTTTTTGGAGTTTTTTTAATTTCATTGGAACACATGACAAAATTTTAGCGGAGAATTTTAAAAATTTTTGGAGTTTTATGACATTTTTTATACAAATTCAGTCTAATTTTTTAAAAAATCTGACAAATGCACTATAATGTTTGTTCTAATGAATTTTGACAAATTTTTAAACGTTGGATTTTTTTAAAGTTTGAAAAAGTTAAAAATTTTAAAATTTTTTAGAGTTTTTTTAATTTGGTTGTAGCTGCAAATGGTCCTTAATAGTTAGAAGTTTTATCTAAGTATAGACATGTACTATTGGTTTTTGTCTTGATTTTTTATTTTTATTTTTTGGACTTTTAGGATTTTTTTTTTTAGATTTTTAGGACTACTAATTTATTTTTTATTTATAAAATAATTTAAATTACGGGTTGAGTATTACTTAAGTTATAAAATATTTAGGCTAAAATTTAAAATATATTTAGCTTATGAGCTGGATATTACCTGAACTATAAATAATTAAATTAAAATATTACTATTAAAAAAACATTTACCAAAATTTTATCCAAGCTACAGCCCACATGTGACTCCGCCCCTGGATGCATTACATTTATATTATTGTTCAAGGGAAGACTATGTAGTTAGTGAAGTCTAAAATGGCTAGGCGAACTTTTTAGTGAAATATATATCTTTTTTAATATCGTCTAATCAATATATCATAACTTCTTAAAACTCAAAAGGCTTAAAATTTTTCATTGTTTTTTTCTTGGTATGTGTTCTCATAACTGCTTATTATCTATAGCTAATTAAGTTTATTTGGTAAGGATCAAAATGGTGCTCTTATCGTATATAAATTTTTTATAATATGCTCTCCTATAACGAGGTTGGAGCAAGATTAGAGGTGGTTATGACTTTTTAACTTTGATATTTTAACTAAACAATAGTTTCCTTCCATAAATAAAAAATTACACCCAACTTAACCTTTCTTATTTTTTCTCTTTTCAATATTGAAAATTTTCAAACCCCTCTCTCTCCCCCTTCCCCGGCAAGATTTCATACTTTGGTAATTATTAATCTTTATAATATAGTTATACTATTATTAATCTGCTTTAGCTAGATTAATTAATTATTCGACAAAATTTTATTATTATTCAATTTGTCTCTTACCTTAAATTGTATTTTCTTGTTATTTATTTCATTAAATTAAATTTTTTTATTTGGAACTTTTTATTTAAATTCCTAGAACATGCACTCCCATTTTTTGATATGCAAATATCACAATTTAAATTTTTTTTTGATAATTTAAATATTTATTTAAATTACCAAAACTAAAATATTTTTCTCATGACTTTGTGGTCATGCTTTAGTCATAGTTTTTTAATTGTTTTCCCATTTGAGTAAATTTTAGCGTAGACAAATTGTATTAAAAATTGCAAAAAGAAAACATATTTATGTTTTTTTCTTTTTTCTTTTTCTATTCATAGCACTGGTTGAATGCTAATGTCACATATAATGATATATAAAACAATTAATTTATAAAAAAAAAATTGATTTGAATTTTACAATTTATCCTTAGTCCGTCATTTCAACAACTCAATCGTCCCCTTAAAAGAAATATAAGAGAAACATTTAAATCATATGAGAATATACGATTTATGTAATAATTAATATTATAAAATAGTGAATACAAGTGTTGTATGAGATTTTAAATAATTATTTTTATATTATAATTCTTTTTAAGTCCAAAATGGTTAACTTTAAAATCGTCAACCACTTGGGATTATTGAGGTATTGCCTTTTGGCCATGTGTTGATTGGGTGGAGAATTAGATTTTCCATAACCTCATCTTTTTTTTTTTAATATCTCAGGGTGTCTGGGCCAACTTGCGGGCACCTCGACTAATCCCTGGGACCTTGAAGTTAACGACCAAGTAAACCATTCAGTGGTTACGGTATCAGTGGCAAGCGGGTTTCGAACCTGAAACCATAGGGGGAGCAAACCTCTTAACCCCAGGTCAATTCCCATTTTTAATAACCCCATCTTTTCTCGCGATTATCGATACAAATTTGCTGTCTTTGTCCCCAAAGAAGAGGTGATGTCGTATTTTCTTATTTTTGAATTATTATTTATTAAAATTTGAATATTTAAAATTATATCATTTTAAAATTTTTATCAAATTATATTCATTATCTTATATCTTAATGTATATCCTATCAACCAATTAAATATCAAATAAATAATTTTCACTAAACTTAATCTTATAGTACATCTAATTTTGTGCCATCAATATTTCAAACAATACCCTAAGGTCATTACTATTGTATTACCCACAATATTTATACACTAGTAGTGATACACAAAAATGTTAAATTTTAAATTTTAAACTTCATCTTTCCATCTCTTAATCCTCCTCTTGTGGCCGTATACATAGACAAATATCTCATAACTTGATCTTTTTTATTAAATAAACGTGTGACAAAATCTTAACAAAAATGAAATATAGTGCGAAATAATTCTGCTAAGATTTGGCAATGTGCAATGAGTGAAAGTGCACAAATCCAATTGTGAAAGCTTATTTATTTATTTATAAAAAAATTAAATCATATTTTTAGATAAAAATAAATTAAAAATTATAAAAGTTAGTAGTTTAAGATTAAAATAAATTATTTTTTTTATAAACTTTGATACAAAAGTTTCATTTTTTCTAAAAATACAAATAAAATAATATAAGTTTATGTAAAAAATAAGTTTTTTGTTTTTTAATATTTTAGGCTGAAAACTCGGGCAAACCCGGCTCAAATAATTAAACATGCTCCATAATTTTATTTTATTTTTTATTTTTATTTTTATTTTTTCATGGATTCTCCAAATAAATTACTAAAGCCCAAGAAAGAGTTGGACGGGCCGAGTGGGTCCCACCCAAAACCCAGGTATCCATCTCTTGCATTTAAAAAAGGTTATTTCAAGCAAGTCACTTTTTACTGGTTTGTGTTTTTGGATCCGGGAGGGGAAGCTGGAGGAGATGGAATTCCGATGTGTGGAGTGCGGATTTGGGATTGGTAACAATAAAGCGCTGTTCGTTCAATACTCACCGGGAAATATCCGCCTTATGAGATGTGTCTGTAATCGTTTCTTAATTTTCTTTTATTGTCTTATATTTTATTTTGTTTTCCGCCTCGCTTTAATCAAAGTTGGGTTCTTCGATGCGGCAGGAGAAGTGCAAAGCAGTTGCAGACGAGTATATTGAATGTGAGATCATGGTAAAAAACTGAAGAGAGAGAAAAAGAAATTCTACTGATATAAAGCTTCAATTTTTCTGTCTTTAATTTAATGCTGCCATGCCCAAATTAAAATTTCTGGTTTCTTTTAATGTGCTTTTTCTTAACCTTGGTGTTCCGCAGATTCTTTTAATTGATCTGATACTGCACAAGCCTAAAGCATATCGACATCTGCTATACAATTTGTTCAATCCACAAGCTGTGCTTCTTAAGGTATTAAAAAACGAGAGAGAGAGAGAGTGTGTGTGTCTGAGTGAGAGATTTCTGATGGATATCTTCTTTTGATTCTGAATTTTGATCAACACCCTGATGTAATGTAACAGTCCTGGTTTTTGTGTCTGCGGATGATTCTTCTATTTGAGGACCAAAGCTTGGCGTTCGTTGTTAGACAAAAACATTGTTTTTGGTCATTTTGAGTTATTAAATTTTATAAACGTGCAAGGAGATTAGTGCGTTATCTTTATTTGTTTGAGTTATTAAATTTTATAAACGTGCAAGGAGATTAGTGCGTTATCTTTATTTGTTCAAAGGATGAATGAGAAAATTGGCATAACACATGACAGAAACAACGAGAGAAAGGATTCATGTAGCAGATCTTAACTAGTTTAGGACTAATAAACCAAACCGAACCAAATCAAACCAAGCATTTTCCCACTAGGTGGGGTCGGCTAGTTTAGGACTAATACTTTGTCAAAATCAGTTGTATGAATGGAAAAATAGCATTAGGAAGTTTCGGTTTGCTGTGCAAGTATATTGTTGTGTTTCTTATATTTGCATAAGATCATTGTATCTTGGGAGATGGATGTTCGAGAAATTCCAAGAGTACTAGTGTGGAGGGAAAATCTGTCTTAAGGACTTTGTATTAAATAGCAGTCTTGATCAATTCAAATTCGCTTCTGTCTAGGTTGTTTCTCATATTTGTGTAAGATCATTGTATCTTGGGAGATAAACGTTTGAGAAATTCTAAAGAGCACTACTACAGAGAGCAAATCTGTCTTAAGGACATAGTATTAAATACTAGCATTGATCAATTCAAATCTGCATGTATCTAGGTTCTTTATTTTGCAGTCTTCATTTTGTTTTCCCTCAGCACTTCTGCATTTTTTTTTCCCTCAACACAATAGACACATTCATGTATAGGAATAACATTCTTGATGTTGACTAGGAGTTTCCATGTTTTATGGGAGCTCTAAGAATTCCATTCTATTCTTTTTGAGTATTAAAGTTGCCAGATTCAGCACTGACCAGGACACCTCTATCATAACCGTATTGATTTTCACATACTACTGACTTTTCAGGGCTTGCTTTGGAAGTCAGCTTTTGCATTTCTTATTCTTGATGCCTGTATCCATTTCATCGAGATGACATCTCGTTTAATCATTATCAATTTTGGATAATGTTTTTAAACCCCTTAACCTTCTAAGACAGGATACTACTCTCAAATTCGAATGGAAAGATATGGGATTTGTCCATGGGCTTTTCTTCATTAGCTTTGAGATGTGGAAAGGTTTGCCTACTTTCTTCTTCTTTTTCATTGTTTAAAAATAAAAGATTTCAGTCTTGAAAGCATGTTGAGTGAAATGGACTTACTTTTCTCAATGTAGATGTTGCTGGGTATCCTGCTCGGAAACGTCACTTTTCTCTGCGTTTTACTTTTTGTGACAAGATTTTTTCTGGATGCTTCAGCTGGAGTCTATTGGTAATTTTTTTTAAATCTTCTATATTCTTCTCCTAAAGCTAGTAACTCAAGGATGTGGTTTATTAGTGAGGCTTTTACTTAAGGCAAGCCACCCTTGAAAATTTTAGTGTGGAAAGTGGCACAAAATTAAAACTCTAAAATTGATTTGTAGGTCCCGAAATTAGTTTATAGTGTGAAGCAAAAGGCTATTGCTATTCATGCATTATACTCCATTTCAGCATTATGTATGAAAAAATAGTTGCTAGCATAACAACACTTGGCTGCGATACAAATGATTTTCCAATTTCGATCGGTTGCGCTAAAGATCTGGTTTAAGCTCATATCTTTTCACTTTGGTTATAAATGAGTTTACCAAGTATGTTCAAGACAACATCCTTGGTGTATGTTTTTTGTAGATGATAATATATTGATAGATGAAACTAGGTCTGAAGTTAATTATAAGTTAGAAGCTTGGAAGCACATTCTAGAGTCTGAAAATTTTTAGATTAAGTAGGACTAAAGCAGAATATATGCATTGCAGTTTTTGTAAAATTAAAAGTACGAAAAAGGGCACGGTGAAATTTGAGGGTCAAGAAGTGCCAAGAAATAATACATTTTGTTATCTTGGATTAATTATCTATGCAGATGGAGGGATTGAAGAGGTTGTTATTCATATGTGTTAAGTTAACAATTGTCCCAAAAGCTTAAGTTATTAGGAAATGGACCCAACAATATGTATCAAGCTATTTTAATGCTTTCCCTCACGTGCGACCCTGACCTGCATATGGATTAAAGATAGACAAACTGAATCAAACAAGATGCACTAATACAAAATGACTAGAATGCACAAAAACAAATAGGGAATACATAATGATAATAAAACCTAAACTCGAGACTTCTTGGAACACATAATGTTGATACCGTGTTAAGTCACTAATTATTCTAAAAGTTTAAACTGTTTGGAAATGGATCCGACAATGTATCAAGCTATTTCAACAAAATAGGATTTGAGCTGGATGGTTAAAATAGAGAAGTATCTCGAGTATTTCTTGTGACTGTATAATACTTGTCAAGTTAAAAGAAAAATTTTATAAGATTATTATAAGGATGATTATCAGCACCGGTGGGAGATTCAAAACAATAGTATGCATAATATAAATGGGATGGTGAAGTCGAGTATTAATTCTAAGTGTTTTATTAATTGAATATTTCTCAAATATTTGGGGGAAGTTTATAATTAGATTTTGAAATCCAGCCCTACATCATGGTGCTTAGAATGTTGTGGCAGTTGATAAACATGTTCTAGAGCGAATCTCATTGAAATGATGTGAGGTGAATGAGAGGGAAACCAATTGAGGTACCATGAGAGATATATGGGTTATGAGAAGTTAGCAGTACCATTGAGGACAGCAAGAGAAAATAGGCTAAAGATGTATTGCTCATGTGCAGTGAGGGCTGGCATTTACACCAGACAGAGAGTTTGGTTAAATACCGGATTGATGAAGGACTAGAGGGAAACCTTAACATACATGAACTGAATTTTTGAAAGATGATGATGTAATGGCCTATCATCTAACGTGCCTTGTAGGATGGCCTTAAATTTAGTGGAACAGTTGACTACGTTCAATTAGCATCTGTGAGTATCTGGATGGATTCCTTCTGTACCCTGCCTTGTTTTAACCATGTTTAATTATTTTCAATTTGTATGATTCTATCTAGTATTTTGCAGGTACAAAGACATTTTACTTGCCATCTTTATATGTAACTATTTCAAGATCTTTCTCGTAGCCATGATGGTAAGCTTTCTTATATTACTTGACCATTAACAATAGTGAGGAATACTAGTGGGTAAACTTTCTAATTTTTTTTTTTTTTCAATTGTAATTTATATTGTCTATCCAACAAAGTTTATCCTTTTGATTATACATTTTTGCAGGTTTGGAAATTTCCATCTTCATTGCTTTTCATCATTGATATTTTTGTTTTATCATCCAACACAGTGGCTTTGAAAGGTTTGTATATTTACAGTTTGGAGAATAGAATGGACTAATTATATTCATCACTTAAAAAAATGAAAAGAAAAGGAAAAAAAAAATTATTCCAGATTATCAGTTTGTTTTTCTATTATGCCTAATGGATGGTAGTGTGTGTGTGTGTGCGCGCGTGTGCGTGTGTGTGTTTTTTTTTTTGGATCAGTAACACATTTAGTAGTTTTATATGTAGTTCTTCTGCAAAGATAATTAGTCCCATTGGTTCAGTATTTCTTTGGAGGTCCACTACCTCCTGAATCAAGTTAGGATCCATTAGCTTAAGAAGAAGAAATGCAAAGTTGAGACGAAAATGACAACCTACGAAGTAATTTTCAATGATTTAAGATTTGATATTGTAGCAAATAAATATATGATTTTATGTACCTGAAAAGAAAAATAATTTCATATGTGACTTACAACTATATGTTATTATATACCGAGCCACGTTCTTAGCGAGGTCAGCTGGTAGGGACACTAGTAAGTTTTCTATAATTGTAGGTCTTCGTATAAGTCCTTATATTTTTTCTTTGGGGTAATTGCCTATATACCCCTTGTACTAAATGTAAAAACCATTAATACCCCATGAACTTTAAAAACCTATATTTATACCATTTGTATTTCAGACTACAATTAGAAAGTTAAAAGTTTCATCAAAAGTAACGGTTTTGGCTTCTATTAACTTTAAAAAATGCATTTACACCTTATGTACCTTACACTTCCTTCGCTTATGCCCCTAATTCAATTTGATTTTGAATGGATATTTTTGTCTCCACATAAAATTTAATGCCATGCACTTTCATCGGTCTTTGCAATTTTTGTGCATTGGTGATGTCCCTGTGATGCCTTTTCTAATACAATCTACTTCTTATTTATTGAAAACATAATAATAATATTGTTCAAAGCTTCACTTTAGTCTTGAGTACATGTGTATAATGGCAATTACTCCTTTTTCGTTAATTATGTATGAATTTAAAATTTTGGTAAAGAGTGGTTAGGGCTAAATTAGTACGTGTAACAAAAATATTGTAGAACCAATTTGGTCTTTTGTGCCCGGATGGAATTGAAGGGCATATTTCATAGAACCTAAACCACTAATTGGAAAGGGCATTCTTCGTGATAGCACTGGTTGGGACTGATGCAAGCATTTATGAATCAGAACATTCTATGTCTCCTAATGTTATATGCTAATTTAAAACTATTAGTTATGGTGAGTCATTGAGATCATTGTTATAGAAATTAATTATTTCTGGAACTAAACCATTAGTTAAATTTGCAGCAAAGGCGTATTATATCTTCCTGGGGCACCATCTGCTCACAACCTCTTTTGTTGCTTTATTTTCAATCTTTGCCATTGTTTTTTGTCAGCTCTTGGTTTCCCTATTTTTTGGGGGCTGTTCTTATCTGCTGTATAAACTTCTTTCTTATTAGTTTGAAGTTATTACGTTATCAAACTTATATGCACATGAACAAAGGGTAGTTTTTTATATTTCATGCAGGAAAATTACGTGATCATACTTGCATGATTTTGATATCCATGACTTCAAAATTTCATTTTATTATTATTAGTATTATAATGATTACTTCAAAATATCTTTCATGCTCTATGCAGTTTCATACTAGAATGGAAGGGATGCTTTGCATTTATTATATAATGTTCTGTTCACTGTGACTACAGGATTTATGTGCACACATCATGTGTGAATTGATATTTTTATTGAGAATATTGCAGATTGGTGAATGGCAATGGTGTATCATAAACAGCATGCTTTGTTACAATCAATCCGGCTTATAATCTCTCTCTCTCTCTCTCTCTCTCTGTGTTTTTCATGTGGCAGTAATCACTGAGTCATCCATTGGCAAACGTATCGGAGCTTGCTTCAGTGCATATGCTGTTAAATTATTGGTCAGTAGGGTGCTGGACATCATCTGCCATGATCATTGAGATCTTTGTTGTCAATTTCCTTGGTAGTTCAAAGGCATAAAGTCATGTAATATTCTTTTTTTCAGTTGCCAATTGTTATTTTCTCTTTTTCGTTTCATTTTATGGTTTTGTAGGTTTTGCCCCCCAACTAAAGCAAGTGGGCTTGGTGTTGCAGATGTGACTTCAAAACATTACCATTTAGCGGTACATCTGTGATATGGTGTGTTATCCTTGTCTAGAACAGACTGTTTATGATTTGCCTCTAACCTGACTTGAAAGCAATAAAGAAAGCCCCAGCTTTTGCGTCTCTACAAGAATCAGCTCAGATGTTGCGCGCACAAGTAATTCTGGCAAATATTTCATCATTTAAGAGCAAGAAGTGGGCCATTTTTCTTGCAAAGCCTCTTTGTCATGGGATGGGATAGCTTCTGACGATAAGCAGGGAAATATTCATGGACCTGAGTTTGTACTTTTTGTGGCGGTTGTAATATTGTGGGAGTTGAAAGCGGTACGGAATTGAATTGAAGGCACAAAAGATTATACATCATCACTGTTTACCCTTTTTGTCTTATTCATCTTTTCTTGAAATCTTCTTTGACAATTGTGTACATCACTAATTGTACGACCCATTGCTTATTATTATTATTTGGCTGGGCAGAACCCTGTTTCTTTTCAGTTAACTGAGAAGGACAACCTAGCTAAGCAATTTCTGCTTGGAAATCAAGTGACTGCTTTGTCATCAACCTGTTGTAGTCAGGTACCGAACTGCAATTGCATCGCTTGAAAATTAAGTTTCAGCTCCCTCCCCCCTTTTCACACAAGTGACATACCCACCTAACTGTGATAATGGCCCCACTCCCACCACTATAAGTCAAATGTTAGGATCTTAAATAGGTAAAGATGAGATACCAGCAAATGCATACTCTTCTAATTTATTATTACACTGAAGAGGTTAATTGACATTACAAATATCCCCTAATTGTTCTGCTAGAGTTGAAGTAGTCTGACCGACGAATATGAACAAGGCCGGTCTATGTCCAGTAATTTCATGTTCAAGGGAAAACATTAAAGCAGAAGAACATAGTTGTTGGTTTTCTTCCATCAATTCACCTACATCCAAAACAACATCTCAACTGCCATTCTCTTAATTATTAAACCACAAAATTAGACCCGGCAACTCACATATTCATCAAATATAAGAGTACTGGAGTGAAGGGGGAAAAGAAAAACAAAAAAGAAGCTCCCTTGACAGAAATAGAATGATTAGGCAACTTACACCTCCAGAAATTCCAGCATTTCAAAGTGAATGGACCCTGGAAGACTTCCGCAGAATAACATTCT
Source organism: Sideroxylon spinosum (assembly GCA_003260245.2). Lineage (NCBI taxonomy): Eukaryota > Viridiplantae > Streptophyta > Magnoliopsida > Ericales > Sapotaceae > Sideroxylon > Sideroxylon spinosum. The sequence goes on from QLOD02000009.1 coordinate 970,323, forward strand.
TCAAATGTACAAGGTGGCAACTGGAAGAGACCATGGATCCCATCAATTGCCCTTTTCATTACTTCTGTGACAGCACCTATCCAGGTAATTATCCTCCTTCTGTGGATGTTTTAGTACTTTCATTCACGACAGCTTCATATCTGGCAGTCCTAATCTCACTAGTAATGGAGATACATGGGCCTACTAGCCGGGGTACTTGTCTTGCTCAGCTTAGGAGATGCTTGCTACCATCTGGTCCAGTTTCCCTTCCAATTATCCTCTTGGCCCTTGCCAAGGGATACAGGATCAACACAATATTTCCCCTCACATATATTGGTCCCTCTATGCTACAACTGATTCAGATCTCTGCTCTCGCCCACGACAATGTTTTTGAAAAGGACATCAAGTATGCATTCTACAAGGCCTCAACAATCTCTGGGATTTTGCATGCAAGCCTGTACCTGGATTCAACAATATTGCCCTACTACACGGGTTTCGATGCCCTAGTGTCCTCAACCTTTTCTGGCGAATGCATATCTTGTGTGTGTCGCAAGGAGGTTCTTGTTGTTGGAGGGAAATTGGTCTCCTATAGGGGGTGGTCAATCACTACATTTATAGTTGTAGGTACTCTTTGTCTGAGGCTAATTTGCAGACTGTCTACGGAAAGCAGGGGAAAAACCATATTAATCAAGACCTTGTTGGAGAACTTAGGTTGGACCTTTGTAGCCATGGATTGTGTCTATCTAATAGCAAATTCTCCTCCAGAAAAATCTCCCTTACGTGTTGCTGCTTCATCAGGTTTGTTTGTTTTGATATGTCTTCATGTACTCCAAAAGACATGCACCTGGCTTAAGCAATGGCACTCAATGTGCCAAATATAAGGCACATCACAAACAGGAAAAAAAAAAATGGAATAACCCATGATTGTGGGAAAAAGCACAGATGCTCATGTACTTGCATAGTCTTTCTATACAATGGATATGATATTGTCCGAAGAAAAGTCATAATTTATAAATGATGATCTATCGGCACTACAGTAAAAATCGAATAAAATACTTGCAAACTCAAAACAAAGCCAGAGTAGCCAATTTTTGAACCCCCAAGCCCGGGTCAGAATAAAAGCACACAATGAGTTTTATACAAGTACATAAATCTTCTGGCAGGAAAGAAAATTTTGGACACTTAAGTCTCATTTGGGTAACGTTTGTATTTACTGTTTTCTGTTTCGTATTTATAAATTTTTGAAAGCTGATAATAATGTGTTTGTTAAATTTGTTTTTTCTTTTATTGTTTCCAAAAAAAATAAAAACTTAAAGCAGAAAAACGGAAAAAAAAAAAAAAATTGCATGTTTCTACTTTCGTTTTTTTTATAAATATTTTATCAATTTTAACGCTTTGACCATTTTTGTTGCATCACATTAGAATGAGTTATTTTATTTAAATATTTAATTAAACTAAAATTATTTCAAATAAATAATATAATTAAATTAAAATAATTTAGTTTAATTAATTAAATTTTATAAAATATATTTTATTGTATTCAAATAATTTTTAATAAATTAATTACTATAAACAAAATTGATTTTCAAATGTAGTTTCAATTTTTATTCAAACAATAGAAAAAAAATAAAAAAATCATAAGCAATTAAATATAAACAAAAAAACGATAGTATTATCGAATGAGTCTGAGTAATTTACCTTACGAAGAACTTTAGATGCTGTTCTGATTATTATTACTAAGAATTAATTTAGATTATAATGTATTATTACAGTCTACTAATTTTGACTTGAAAAACTTGAAATATGTCATATTTTATTTATTTAAGTTCTGTTTTCCCATGTTATTTATCGCAAACATATGGGTTCAAGGCATGACAATGATCAAGTTAATATTTTAACTAAAGTGACTAAACCACTAATTTTGATTTGGTTTGAAAGTCTTATGCTCAATAGTTACTAAAATTTTTATCTAGAAAATTCAATGCTACATAATTATAAACTACATCATTTTGTAATAGATCGATAAATTAAAATTCTTAGCATGACTTTCATACTTGTAATAAAACAAAAAAATGTAAATATGTCCACGAATGGCACTAAAGCAACCACTATTGATTAGGCTCTCCCTATAATTTAGTTACGAGAAATTAATAATGAAATTATATTTTATTAAAAAATTTTAAATATTTTAAATATTATATATATTATATTTAATAAAACAGGTTTAATTTGATTAATGGACCCCTCAAACTGCAACTCAAATTTAACTATTCAATTTTTTAAATTTCCAAACAATTGAATAGTTATTTAGAAAAATCGTACCAAACCGAGCTAAAGAAGGTTTAGATCGGTTTGATTGGTTTAGTTATGCACCTCTATGTTAATGTATCATCACTACCACCACAATAACTAATACTACTGATATTGCTACAGTTGTCACTATTGCCGAACATGACCTTCACCTAATTAATCCAATTAAGTAGCTAAGTAAGCAACGAATTAAATTAATCCAACCTAAACTTACATATTTGCCTCGCCTTTTATTCAATATTTCGAATAAATAAATAAATAAATAGAACTTTCTGTTTCACCTCTTAATCTTTTGATTCGGCCTTCACTTTTTTTTTTTTTTTGGTTGTACACTTCAAGACTATTGCTTGCCATATTCATTTGACTTCTTATGTTTAATATCGAGGGAACATTGAATTAAATATATTTGAAATGAATGAATTTAAAATTAAATTTTATAAAAATGTTAGGATGATAACAAAATATGGGTAAATTGAAAATTATTTTGTCATAAAATTATTATACAATTTGAACCATTAATGATAAAGGTTTAAAATAACTGTTTTGACGTTAATATTTCAAATTAAAATCAATGAGAAATCTATATTTAAATAATTCTCCTTGAACTATTAGTTTCAAATCCATGAACACAAGCATAACCTTAAGAGTATTTTGAACTAGAACATTATGATTAACAACATAAATAGAAAAAACAAATACTTATAAAATATAACTGTGTACAGAGTATGTTAGATTATAAAAATTTCCAATTATATTTAAAATGTCTCATCTAAACAATTAATATGTAAATGAATTCAACAACCGATCAAAATTACAGGATGATAATGATAGTATTGATTGTAACCCTTTAATGCCATATATGAGATGGTGGTAATCCTTAACAGCGGATCACTAATTAAGATTAGAAAAGTTGAAAACGAAAGGCAGGGAAAGCATGAGATTGTAAATTATAAACCCCTAAAACCCTAAACTAGAACTTGGATTACTAGCCACTGGTGTAATATGAGACATTTGACTGCATTCTTCCTCCTCTTTCATTGTTGGAGTAAAATTTGTCACACGTTTCTCTACTTCGTTGCTTTTACCCCACAAAAGAATATACATACCAACGATCACTAGAGTAGATCCGAGAACACTGTTCAACAATAGTGACAAAATGTTAGCCAGATACTCTTATGTTGTTTTGCAAACATGATTAATTATCAGCAGTTGTATCAAGAAGAATCAAAACCACACCTTCCAAGGTGAATTTGCTCATGTAGAATGGAGACATCAAAGATGGCAACAAATGCCTGTATGAACGGGCTGAAAGCTGCAGTAAAGACAGGACCCCTTTGTTTCACGCACCATGACATGACCACATAGCACAAGCCTGATCCCACCATCCCCTGTATTTACTCGCAGAAATAATATATTTTTGTAAGGATTGCAAACTTGATTACAATTTTCAAACTAATGCAGGGCTGAAAAAAAAATGATTTACATATCATGCACACATTTCTTTTGTCCTCTGTATTTTCAATAGATCTTTTTTTTCCTATTCTCAAAGGCATTACTTTCACATGAATGCCGAAGAGTAAGTTTTGAACTAACTATGAAACTAGTGTAAGCAGCATGCTATTGTGTTCATTTACTTTCTTCTAGTTTTACAGGCTTACAACATAGGCAGTTTCCAATAAATTACCCCCCCCCCCCAAAACAAAAGTAAATTTCCAACTACATCTCTGGACCAACAGTCACGCTGATGAAAATTTTCATACCCACAACTACACATTGAACAATAGTCGTGATAGTTGCAAAATCAACTTGAAATTCAATGCTGAGAAACTTTCACTAGAAATGAATTAAGAATTTCCAATCATTAGTCCAATGGAATGAAATAAAATTGCAAGTAAATCGTGAAGGGAAGACTTACGGCATATATGACACTCAGGATCTCTAACTTTCCTTTTACAATCCAGGTGGAGACATTCCTGTCAATAATCAAACTTAAGATGGCTGACTGGAGAGCACTGAAGAAGGACATGATGGCAGTGCTAGAGTATTGACATGGGAATCTTTTGCCAATTCCAGCTTGTAGGAGGAACCATGAAGACCACATGAGGCTGCCTGCAGTCAGAACAATTGAACCCAAGGCCCATCTCTTAGTTGTATGGTCTGCTTTCCGAACCATCACAGCCTGTGATACTGGAGATTTTGTCAATGGCATTCCTTTATATAGTGTCAATACCAAGGCCCCACTAACAGAAACCAGAGTACCTAACACCTTAGCTCTCCCACCCTTGCTTTTCAAGTTCACTTTTTCTAGCCTGTAAGTTGTATATGCCACAGGCATGGAGTTACCACTATATTTATGTTGGACAGCATATCAGTAGCATAAATTGTTTAGTATATAGCGAGACTTACCCAAATGGCAATGCCATAATAAATGTGCTAACAGGCACGGTGTTGAGGAAAGCACATGTAAAAGTTGCCGATGTGTATTGCAATCCAAGAAGGAAGAAATACTGTGTAAGTGTTGCCCTAAAAAACATAATAAGCCTATTCAATATTAAGAATATTAGCTGAAAAATTTTGGGAATACCATTATTATCGATATATGTATATACACATAGGTTGTCATAAGTTACTAACCCAACCAGCGCACTAAAGAAAAGCTGAAATAGAATGAGTGCAGTGAGCTTGTGCCTGTCTTTCCTGCAAGAGAACTAGTTTCTTAGAGAAGCTTGTGGTATACTTTGAACATTGGCATTGAATGCTATATTATGTGGGCCAAATTCATCAGACTAAAGCTAGGAAGGAGCTACACTTACCCAAAGCATTTTTTAAATTCAGTAATAAGTAAAACAGATAGCCTACTTCATTTTCTATAAAATAGAAAAGGAACTGTATTTGCTAGGTTGTAGGTACACATACCTTTCACAAAAGTAGGCAATGGGAGTTAGAAAAATTGCTGAAATTGATTGTCTGTAAATGATGATAAGCAAGTGGTTTATTCCTTCAGTGAGGACCTCCTTAAGAAGTACATTGACAATAGCAAAAGCAAAGTCTAGGGCCACCATTGCAATAAACGGCTTTGATCGCTCACAACAATCCATGTTGGAAATCGGCTGATTTGGCCACTTAGAATGCTTTAGAAGGCCTCCTATTCTTTTCAGGTTTAACGCCTACTCTTTTCAGGTTTAAACACGTTGCAGGTAGATCTATTATTAGCTTCAATATATATGTGAAGTATCCCTTCTTTCTGCCAAATGAAAAGATTAAAAATTCCGCACAGACATGATTATATTCTCAAAATCACATCAGAACTTTAGGCAATCAACTTGCAATTTTATAATAGTTTTCATGTCATCTACTTTTTTATGCTGGATCCTTTCAGGATTTTTTTGGTGATTTTCGAACCAATTACCAAAGCTCGTGTGCATTATATCATGACCTCAGAGATTCATTCCAAGCCAATATAGACTTTCTGCTGTTTAATCATGGAATGAGATTAAATGAGGCAATAAGCATCTTTAGAAAGCAGGTGTAGATACGACCAAGCATCTACTTTCTAGTGTATGGAACCTAATACTTCTTTTCCCATTACAATTATTGGAAAGTAGGAGCAACATGTCAAATCCTAAAAGTAGATGTGGAGTTAGCAGATGGATGCGCTGTAACTCATATACTTCTTTGCACTAGTTGCAAACTATGCAGTTGCTTGCTACAAAGCCCTAATGGTGTGGGTTCAAATCACATCCATTTCTCCTGAAAAGATTGCAATAGTCTCCTAAAACTCATAACTAATGAATAATAATAATAATAATAATAAGAAGAAGAAGAAGAAGAAGAAGAAGAAGAAGAAGAAGAAGAAAGGCTGTTAACATTTTTTTCCCCTAGTTTCTTTCTTTCTATTTTACTGTGTATAGCCTCTCTTACCACAATCAATAGTTTCTACCATTGCAGTAGCCCTGAAAACAGCATCCCTCAAGAATTAAGAAATTTTTCCAACTAAAACATCAAGCCTGAAATATGGTGTAAGGAGCTCAAATTATAGCCATTAAAGCTATTAAAGTATTAGCCAACATTAAACCTAAAGCTTCAATTGTTAGGGAAGGAAGCAACTTGATTTTTTATATTGACCTATTTCCTCTCAACACGTCTTCTCACGTGTATACTAACTGACTTTAAAAGGGGCAAAACATGTGACACTAGTAATTTACTTCGGTGGCGGTGAAATTTGAACTCAGTATATTTGCCTACTTTGATACTATATTAAAGTATTAGCTACTATATCACCTAAAAACTTAAATTATTTATATTGACTTATTTTCTTTCAACAAAAGCCCCTAAATTTAATTCCTGCTCCAATATTAGCCACCTTCCTTTATTGACATGGGAGAGAAAAAAAAAAAAAAAACTACAGTGCAATATTATTTTTCTGGCTGTTAATATCCATCTTCAAGTTAAAGTCTGTTTGTAATCTTCATGATCTCATTCATAACATAGTTTTTGTATTTTTATGAAGTCATTGAAGAATAACCCCCCCCCCCTTTTTTTCATTTTCTTACAATTTTGGGGTGGGGGAGGGGGAGGGGCAGTGGTGGTATGAAAATGAGTCTCTAAGATAGCCATGCTTTTAGCAGATCCAAGGAAACTCAAGGAATTCAACATCTAAGCAGGTGCTAGAATAGCTATGAATTACTTACACTCAATGTTTGGTGCTCCACGGATCTGCAAGATTGCAATCAAGCTCCCATTGTTGAAATATGCACACCCTGCCTAACTAAACCAAAGGTCTTTCCTACTACCTTCGTCTCACAAACCTAAGGCTATGTTTGGTATCATTGAGAATGGGAAGGGAATTGGAACAGGAATGAGAAAGGGAATATTGGACGAATTTAAGAAATGTACCATGTTTGATATGTCAAGGAATAAGAATAGGATTATGTATACTTGTCTTTCCATCAGCGCATCACAGTTCCTTAAGATACAGAATCTCAAATTTCAGTATTTTATTTGGGAACTCATAATCCCTTAAATGCAGGAATTTCAAGTTCCATTATTACAATTAAAAAACGTATCAAACAGAAGAATTCCTATAACTGAAGAGTCCTCGCCCCTATTCCCCTGTTCCTGGGTTCAAAGTTGTACCGATTACCAAACACAGTGAGGTACTACCGTGGGCTTACAATGTCTACCAAAACGAAAAGGGTTTGCGGTGGTGCAAAACAAGAAAATAAGAGTCTTGTCTCAAGTAGTCTGTCTTGCGGCATAAATGCTATCATAGCCAGTCCCTTTTTTTTTTTTTTTTTGGCAGGTCTATCACAGTACAGTCAGGTCTCGGGTGACACAATCCATTTGATTCCATGGTCCCCATCACAACAAAATTTTAGTCATAGAAAATTCAAGCACTTGGAAATAGGGAGTCTACTTTCACAATAGATGCATGCTTGGTGGAATTACACTGGATATAATAGATGCATCCCATTAATGCAAGAATCTGTAAATAATATAATACTGCAGTCTTGATCAAATGGAAGGCATTATTGAGCTTGGCAAGCACGCAAAGGCAGGAAAGGCCATAGAAGCATAGCTACATAAGAATTCAAATGGTCTGAAGATGCAAATAAATGTCATTAGTAATGACACAAACCTAAACACTGCAGCCTCAAACAACATAGTTGATTCACCTGCCATTATCTACAATATAATATATAACATTTCAAATTAGTCAGCTTTTCTATAGGATGATGAATTGAGTTCACCTGCCATTATCTACAATATAATATATAACATTTCAAATTAGTCAACTTTTCTACAGGATGATGAATCGAGTGCTCCACACTAATGTTGTTGTGTACAGCGCACGTAGGGTCGGTTCAAGCATTAGGCAATTTAAGTAATCGCTTAAGGCCCCATCTAATAAGAAGCCCCAAATTTAAAAAGAAAATATATAGATATATATTTAATTATTTCAGCTTTATCCACTCCTTAACTCATCTTAATCTCAAATAATTTTGGAACTTATCTTAATTTATAAAAACAATACCTCGTACAAGAAGGTCCCAGATTTAAATATATATATATACACGTTTAAGTATTTTAATTTTATCGTTTCCTTTACTTCAATGCTTATCTTAATCTCAAATAGTTTTCGAACTTATCTTAATTTATAAAAACAATATAAGAACTTATCTTAATTTACATAAACAATACCTCGTAAGACCATTTATAAGAACTTATCTTAATTTACAGAAACAATATCTTGTAAAAATTTTTATAGTAAAAAGTCAGTTTCGGCCTTAAGCAATACATATAAAAAAATTTTAAGCCAAATTTTTTTTCACCTTAGGCTCCCAAATAATTTGATACAGACCTGAGCGCATGAAGCAAGGGAACTCTGTAAAGCATTCTTTAATATATATTTTTGACACACACATGATGATCTTGCTTTCTGAACCATTCTCAAAAGTCCATCAAATTCTCCTTTATATAATTTGGTCCTCATTCATGGTTTAAATATTTCTTACGCAGAATAGAAGGGAAATCCTGACCCCTTTAACCCTCTTTAGACATTCATACAAGGAAGACAAGTTCATTTTCTCCTTTAACTGGTTTCATGAACTGTTCCTTGCATGAAATTTTCATTCACGTTGTTTCCAAACATTGTCTAGCTCAACTCATTAAGACTTCGGGCTTCTTAAATATTTACATATATAATTAAGTAATTTACATATAAAATATACTAATATATTTGTTACTTTGTTTTTATATCATGATATAGTATGTTTTTCGTTCTAAAAATTGCATTACAAATTTACAATTTTAAGTTTTATTTAATTTCCAGTCCTACCCCTTTATATTATTTAAATTTAAAAATCATTTCCTAGATATAATAAACAAACAAATATTATTTACTAAAACAAATCACGAAAAGGGAACAAACACAACAGTGTCTAATTCCATACTTCTGTTTTAGTACCAAACTTTTATATAGTCATTTAAGATCTTGAACCATTTTAGTGCATAGAATATTTAATTCAGCTGAATATATATACCTTATTTATGTTTTTTTTTTTTTCCATTCTTTTTCAAACATAAATAAATATTATCATTCATGATTCATTAACAACTCAGGCTCGACTTGCCAAAAAACATAGTTCAGCTAGGCTGGTTCACTTAGTAATCGAGACAAACTTAAACACAAAATTACCACAGAGGCTAGACCCCTCCCCCAACCCATAACTATTACTCAAAACTAGCAAACCAAAATGTTAAAAACCCGATAGGCATGCACCAAAGATCAAGGTAACCCTCATTAACGAAATGAGCCACCTATGATCTCCAACATTAACGTGGCAAAGCTTCATCCTTGAGATGGTTGGATTTCTTCGAGTTATCACAAATAAGGACCCTTACAATTGTGGATTGGTTTCAATTACCAGAGGTTTGTATAGATATTATAGTTAGATCCCCATACATCAAGCAGCTTCAGATAAGAAAGGAACTAATTTACCAAAAGCAAAAATACTTTGTACAATTCCATGCAACAAATCGTTCGTCTAGCATCCTCCGAAGAAACTAATAGACAAATGCAAAGTTTTGTCGATAAGTACAACATTAAAAAGCATAATACAGGTACATGCAATTACGCATTAAATGCAAATAGGGGGAAATGCATAATCAAATTTTCTTATCTTTTCCTCCCTTTGGGGATGAATTGAACCAAGGAATCCACACTGAGGTTGTCTCCTGGTACACTTTGTATGCTTCGGCTCTGTAATCTTGTTGCAGCATCCGCCTCTCCACAAGCACAGTAACATAGGCCAAGCAAATACTATTGCTGAGGGACCCAACAAAGGTCCAAGCACATCCAAGATTCAATCCAAAGATGACCAGCCCCCACCACCATAATTGCTCTCCAAAGTAGTTTGGGTGCCGAGAGTAACGCCAGAGGCCCTTGTCAAGATGTGGCACGATGGGCTTGCCCAGTTCTTTTAATTTGTAATTTCTACTCACAAAATTGTGAAGTTGTGTGTCAGCGTGATACGCAACCACTATACCAGTTATGCAGACAAATACAGCTATGGAATCCCAAAAATTCCATGGCTTGTCAACTGAGTGGATGACATAAAAGGGCAGACACGCTCCAATCAGAAACACCTGGTTTTAAAAAAAAAAAAATAATAAATAACACTAAAGTTCAGACATTTAATTATCCAAAACAAGGGCCGTTCAGAAAATTTAACGAACAGCTAGTCCGAATCATGTTATGATGGACAGAATAGAAGAAAGAGAAAAGGCCAAAAGTAGGTTTACCTGCTGAGAGAGGTAAGCAGAAAAGAAGGAAACCCACCACCAATTTTTTCCATACTGTTGGCGCATATCGGTAAATCTCCAGTCCTCCCTAGCACCCAACTGCCACCTTTCTCGGCGGAAATAGTTGTGAGTGAGTCTGATACTCCACACCCACGTCAACGAGATTGCAGCCCAAGACCTCCAAGGGTTGTAACAGTTGGCCGCCAGAGGGTGAGTTGCGTAGTAATGTACTAGCAAGACTGGTATGACGGTCCAATACACATCTATCAACTGCACTCATCAAACGAATTCAAACGATGGCGAAAATAAAGGAGGAAGAAAAAGCAAAACAAAAACAAAACAAAACATGCACCCACCCAGTGGCTGGACTGGAGGAGACTAATGAGCCAAAAGAGGATATTGACGTTAAGGAAGAAGAGGACATTGACCAACAGGAAAGGGTGGTTGTAGCACCAAGTCCACGTAACCGAGACAGAAGAGTAATAATCGTTATTACTTGAATTATCACGCTGATCATGCTCATTATAGTGGCCAACGAAGGAGAGATAGAAGAGTAGGGAGGGAAGAGGAGCCAACAGCGCTATCACAGCATTCCTCAAATTGCCGCCCATGTTTATGTTTATTTCTTTGGGCCTTATTGCGTCCCTGGTACAAGGAACGTCCTCTCTTTATAGCGTTTTCCCCGCTAGTATTGACCTCCGAAAGCAAATTGCACGCAGCCCGCTGCCATTTGTCCAATTATCTTTTCCACACTCAAAAGGGTTTACACAAATCATGTATGTGTTCGAGGGGATATATAAAATTATATAAATCTATAAAAATTATTGTTTTGTATTTTATATAATAAATAAAATTTTAATTGCAATATTTTTAAGATTTGTGGACTTTTATATTTTTTTATCTCGTAAATATACCTGCTGCCCAGGCCTATTTTAGTAAATTCCTGTCAAACAAATTTTTTTTTGGTCTTGTTTGGTTGTACAGGGGAAAAAAAAAAAACGAACCTTTATTAATTTTTGTCCAGTTATTTGTTTGACAACTTTCAAATTTTAGTAAATTTTTGTCCAAAAAGTTTTTAATTTTTCATTAACAACCAAAAGTTATGAAAAAAGTTAAATATACTAAAATTTTTAAGTTTTTATTAAACTTATAAAAATTTTAAATTACTAAGAACATGTATGCTAACGTTTGTATTTATTCTTTTTCTATTTATGTTTATAAATTTTTAAAACTTAATAACATAAACATGTTTGTTAAGCTTATTTTTACTTTTATTTTTGTTTCAAAAAAATGAAAACTTAAATAAAAAAGTAAAAAAAATATATATATATATTCTTACTCTTTTTTTTTTATGTTATAAACATTTTATCAATTTTAACACTTTATTCATTTTTTATTACATCATATTAAAATAAATTATTTTATTTAAATATTTTATTAAATTAAAATTATGTTTAATAAATAATATAATTAAAATTAAATCATCTAAATTAATTTTTAACATATTTTATTAAAATTTAAAAAATAATATAATATAATTAATTAGTTAATTTAATTAATATGAAATATATTTTATTAAATTATTTTTAATAAATAATAAATTTATTTTAATAATTTAATTAATATTAGATATATTCTGTTAATTAAGTCGTCCCTACAAACGCTGAAGACCACTATTAAAATTAATCCGCCTCTACTGATGCGGGAGTGCAAATTTTTTTCGTGCAAATACAACACCCAAAAATCACCAACTCCATACCTTGCAATAGAGGTACTGGCATTGAGTTTCAATCTGAAAGTATAAATTTTAGTAACTTTGAACATTTGTTTTTTCTTTAAAAATTATTAGTTGTAATTTTTGATATATTTAGTGAAATAAATAACAATTTTTAAAAAAGAAATTCTAATTTTTGAATATTTAGTAAAATTTTTGATAATTTTTAATAATTTTTAATGATTTTTGATAATTTTTAAGTTGAGTAAATTATTGTAACTTTGTTGAGTAAAAAGTTGATAAAAAATGATATTTTGCCAAACATCTAAAAAGTAACTTTTAATAAATTTTCACTGAAAATTAAATTGCCAAACGATACCTAACTAAACGGAAACTACAAAAGCAATTAATTATAAAGAGAAATTATTTCATCTTCTCCGAAAATATACTTTCTTTCATTGTTCATTTAATATAAACTATTATGACCTACACTTATCATTGTACTTAATATTAATTAATAAAGCACAATTTTTACTCATGTTTTTAGAATATTAGACTCCA
>QLOD02000009.1:983379-1010349 GCA_003260245.2 Sideroxylon spinosum
AAAAACGTCAAAAACAAGAGGCTTACAGGGGGATAACTTTTAGCTAGCCCTGGGGTGCCCAAAAATTATCCCCAAGGAGGGCGAAAGCTAAGGAGGGGTGAAAGTTAAGAGGGGAGAAGAGGGGGGAAAAAACCCATCCAAGCATTGCCAAAAAAGTGGGACCCACACCTAAGAGGGGATAAAAGATTTTACCCCCTCCTTTTCCTTCATCCAAGCATGCCCTAAAACTCTAAAATTTCTAGGGACGACCTTGTTGCCTAGCGAACTACCAACAAAAAAAAAATAGTCCTTTTACGTTCCTAAACTAAACCTTGGGTAATTTTTCAGATTAAACTTTGCTTTTGGGGCATGATTATTGGCCATAATGATTGGGGGCGCCATGCAATGCAAATGCAGATTGACACACATCATTACCGTCTAAACAATATTGTGTGATCGATCATATATGCGGTGGGGGTGGTGCGTGCAATGATGATTGCGTCCTATGCGGTGTGCCTCATAATATGCCCAAATCACATGGGCTCCCCACATAAAATCTATGATTTACGTGCGTATCGAGTGACTATATGTGTATATATATATATCCGACTCCTGGTCCCCTCCCATCGAGAGTTCATCTCACCTCATATTCTCTCGTCATTATAACTGCCGCAATCTGCGCTGCTAATCTATATTTATTTACAATATTAAAATTGTGTAATTATTTGCTTTATATTTTAAATTTTACAGGGTATATTTCTTTATTTTTTAAAAATTTTAAATGATTTTTTTTTTTTAGTTCTTCCAAATCGTAAGTGACACCTCTAAAATTAAAAATCATTTTTAATTTAAAAAATGTATCAAGTCGTTAAAAAATTTCTTTGAAAATCTAGATTTTTAATTTAAATTTTTAATATATAATTTAAAAATTATTTTATATTTATTAATATTTCTATTTATATTTATAAATAATAATATAAAATATAAATAGAAAATAAAATATTACATTTGTATAATAAAAAATTTATATAATAAAATATTATGGGGTTAAGTTGAATTCTTGCTAAAACTTTTCCAGAAAAATATCTATCAATCTATACATAAGAAAAAAAAAGTATGGATTACTATGTACCGACTAATTTAAGTTTTAAGATTTCTAAATTATTCGAAATCTAATCCAAAATAATATGATTTAATAAAAATTCATTTTTTTTTTGAGAAATCTAAATAAACGAATAAATTTGTCCTCTTATATTATACTTTCTATTTTTATGAACATGATCAAATTTAATATTTTTCTTAAATCAAATCAATTCAATTCTTAAATTCAAATTATATTTCAAACATAAAATTTCATTTATCAAAAAAAATCAACTCTAGCAATGAAATGCTTCCAAACGGAATGTAAGAGATTTTAGGATATAAATTTTTGATGTAAGAAAAGATAGTCTAATTCACAAGCCTCTCGCAAATATGTATTAATTTAGTAAAATAAAATATATTAATTTATTCCTTTACTTACATATTTTAAACATATAATTTTAGATTAAGATCCAACAAACTTATCATCACATTAGCTTAATAATAGCATTTTTTTAACACAGACAAATTTAATATACACTTTTAATTTTTTGTTTTAAATTTTTTTAAAAAAATTTAAAACAAAAAGTTAAAAGTGCATATTAAAATTGTCAAACTTCCTGAAATTAGAAAAAAAAAATGCATTCATGACATAACATTTGACAAATATATTCATTTCGAGTTGAGTTTCGAGGTAAATATAAGGTTAAATTTTTTTTCATATTGGATTCGAATTCTGTAAATATTAATTTCATAAATAATACATAAGATACTTTTTATGCATTAGATTTATTTTTATTGTTAAAGAGAGATTTTTATTTTGTGTTGTACATCATATTATATTATATATCAATTATATATTTTATTCCAATTTTTTTGATTGGCCGGGTTGAGTAGGTTTAGGATTTAATATATATTTTCAGCTTAAACTTGATTTTTTAGTCTTTGAAACATTGTATTCCATCGAGATGGTAAAACATACATTTTTAGTAATCATATAAAGAATTGATTTTTGTTAACTCTATTTCTTTACTAAAATTAATATAAATATAAAAAAATCAATAACTATTTAAAATATATATATAAATTACTAAAATATTTTATAATTTATTTAAAAAATAATTTTATGTAAAATATTACATTGCATATTATATCATATTATATATATAAAGCAAATTTTGTTAACGCCACTGCACCATGTAGGACAAAGTTGATTCTACGGTTACGACACATGACAGTTGATTATATATATCTTACGCTACGTATGATGTAACTTGTGTTATGGTTGTGACATGTGTATGGTTATAACACGTGGTACTTAATCATAGTTATCTTAAGTATCTTATAAAGAAATTAGTATTCTGCATAGTTATAATTTACTCATAATTGTTAATTTTATTTAAACTAGAATGTTTGTAATATTACTTGATATTTTTATTTATTCTATACTTCTATTTATCACATAACTTCTTGTTTTTTATTTTTCTTCAAAACATATTCTTACTTTTTATTTTTCTATATTTTAATAAATTATTATTTAAAAAATAATAAATATTATTGTTAAATAAAATAATACAAAAAGAATTTAACCTGTTAAATAAATGCTTTAATAAATATAATAATTATTATTATTAAATAAAAAATGCAAAAAAACAATTAGCTTGTTAAATAAAAATTTTTATTTATTATAATTATAACTATATAATCTAAAATGAATTAGTATTATACATAATTACCACTTATTCACAATTTTACTCAAGCTATGAATATCACTTGATATTTTTAATTAATCTATGCTTCTATTTCATATAACTCTTATTTTTTATTTTTCTATATTTTAATAAATTTTTATTTAAAACATAATAATAATAATAATAATAATAATAACAATAATAATAATAATAATAATAATAATAATAATAATGCAAAAAAATAATTAACATGTTAAATAAAGATTTTAATTTATTAACATAAATTTATAATTATAATTATCTTAATTTATAATTATATAATCTAAATAGAGTTAGTATTGTACACAATTATCACTTATTCACAATTTTATTCAAATTCAAATGTTTTTATTAAATCTACACTTCTATTTATTTTATAACTTCTTATTTTTAATTTTTATATTTTAATAAAGTATTATTTAAAAAATAATAAACATTATAATTGTTATTGAATAAAATAATGAAAAAGAATAATTAAACTGTTAAATAAAGATTTTAATTTATTGATAAGTGACACATCCTTCATTATTTTATCACTAGACAAAATAAGTGATATGTTTTAAATCAAATCATAATATTTTTTATTAAAATTATATATATTGTAATATTTTTTATTAAAAAAATACCAAACAATATTAGAAATTAAAAAATAAAATTGACAATGAATAAATCGATCTAATTGAAATGCCGCTCAATTTTTTTATTATTTTAATAAGGATAGGATAGGATTTCAAAATGGTATTCTAATTTAAATAGAATAGAACTTTCTTACATGCAAAATTTATAAATAAATAAAAAGTCTTATTTTTTTTCAAATTTCTCGGAGATTTTTTATTACAATAATTTTTTCTTCGGCTTTACGATTTGCTAGGTACAAACTTAAATTTTGATTTTTAAAACTTTTCATATGTAATTGATATATATATATTATATACACTAAAAGTAGATACAATAATTATAAATTGTTTAATTATATAAGTAAGTGTTCTTATTCTTTAATTTTTTTATTTATTTTCTTTTTATTTATTAGAACTTAAATTTAATTAAAGCGATGCTATTGATGGTATTAATATTTTAATTTATTCTACGTTCACTATTAGATTGAATTTGCATAAATAACAATACGTATAGCTTTCAAATAAATTTTTACTACTTAGGGTTTGTTTGGCGTGGCGAAATTTGCTGAAAATCATTGAAAACCTTTGAAATTATTTGTTACAGTTTTACACTTTCTCATCCTTTCAAACTTCAAAAAAAAGTTCAATATCTTAAAAAAAAAAAAATTCAGCAACTGGAATTCTGTTAATCAAATACGTAAATTTTTTTTAGAATATCAACATGAACTAACCTATCGAATGACAGGCACTTTATTTATTTTTTGTATACTATCCCGGTAGAAAGTATCAACCTGTTCCGACACAAAAAAGCTGACATAAGTTCTAATGTAAAACTGTTCCGAAGGGAACAAAAAGCCATTCCGACGATTTCTCTCTCCAAAAAATTAATACAAAAGTCAAATTTTCACTATTTATATTTGAAAAACGTTATTTGCTAACTACGTACCAAAAGTCAAAAAAATTCCCAAACCATATTTTTCACCCCTTTTTTTGTTGTTCTTCGCAACGCCAAACCCACTCTTAACTATTTTAGTAGATGATAATACACTCAACTTATTCATATAATATGATAAATACATGTATTGTACTGGTCATATCACTAGTGTATATATATAAGCAAGGTCCTAAATAATACAATTGTGTCATGTGACACTTAATTAGTGATTATGGTTATGACAAATTTCTTTTAGAATATTTAATTTTATTAATCAATAATTATTAAATATCACTTGTTAATTAATATTATGATCATCTAACTTGAATAATACTTATCACTTAATCTTTAAATTCTAAGTTGATTAAATTTTTTTATAATTCAATGCTTATCACTCAAATTTTAAATTCTAGGTATATTATAATTAACTAACTTGAATATACACTACTTGCCACTTTATAGTATAATTCAAAATAATAATTTAAAATATTATTTAAATTATAATTTTATTTAAGTCAGATATTAATAGTAAAAAATTTTACGAATTTTTTAATTATTTAATTTGTAAAAATCCTTGATTAATATAAAAAATAATTATATTTTTAGAATATTTTATAGATTAAATTTTTTTATCTAAGTTGGATACAACTAAAAATAATCATAATTCAAATATGATATAAGTTTCTAGAAATACAATTATATTTAGTTAATGATTGGAATATTTATTTATTTTATTTATTATTTAATATTATAATATTTATCTAAATTTAATTTTACATTATTTAAAATTTTTATGTAATTTAGGTTATTTCTTGAATTGTAAAAGTATGGACGATAATTGAATTATGTAAAAGTATTTAATCAGATGAGTTTTAATGAATTTAAAACTTCATACATCTTCAATTATTTAATTTTTTTTTGTTTCTCTTTATAATTAATGTTTTTATAAAAAGAAGAAATTAACTTACATTGGGTAAAAATTATATTATTTGTTTTGATTAAGTATTAGCAGGTCGGTTTCTTAAGGTATATTAGATAATGAATTGCACTATCGATAATTTAGCTTTTTGTAATTTTATGCATCTTCTTGATGTATTAAAAACAATAATTTAAATTTAAATATGATACAAAAGATTTTAGAAATATAATTCTGACAACTGATTTTAATTTTATGCTTTTTATTAGTTTTTAGTATGATTGTTAATATATTTTATTAAATATATAAACTATATTTTAAAAATATATCAAACGAATAATTCGTGCATTAGACGGGCATCATCACTAGTGTTAATCATTACAAAGTATTGCTGCTATCAATGGACCCACCTACTTGCTGTACTTCCAACAGCTGCTCGTGGAGCATTGATAATATTACGAGGCTCGCGCAAAGAGAAAAAGCGAGAGAGAGAGAGAGAGAGAGAATCATTTTTCTTAACGTTGTTCTTTATTTGATTAAAAAGAAAAAAAGCACAAAACGAAATATCAAATCAAATGGAAGTGAAAACGAAGTGAGAGGCCAGCATTCCGTTTTCTGTAACTAATGATGACGAAGAGGATCCAACACGATAAGGTTACTTTCTAATGATGTAAGAAAAATATCCAAGGACTATTGGACCGGTTTGTCGCTTTTTAAAATCATAAAAATCTTTATAAAATTTAAATTTTTTATTTACAATACAAATTAAAAAATTATAATTTTTATAAATTTATACATATCTATATAATCCCAAACACACTAAAGAAACATACAAAGGAAAGAAGATCACTAGCTTTTATTATAATTAAAGATTTGTGTTCGACAACAAGAAAGACGCCAGAAGAAAGGGTGGAATAGGGATCCCGACCACAATCCCTCCGATGTTTAAGTTAGAACTCGCTTGAGTTAATCCCAGAGTAAATTAACAGTATTTTTGTGGATAATAGTCAACGTACCTCAATTTTGGAACTAAGTGTCCTATTTATAGTTTAAAGATAGAAATAAAATACTATCAAATAATTAGAAATCTCATGATTGCTCTCCTATTGGCGAAACCTCTTTACCGTGAAGGTATGCCCTGTCATTTATCATTAAATGCCCGTGAGGCAAGTTGAAGGATTGTGTGTGACGTGATCTCTAGGAGCTGCACAAATGTCCCATCTATCTGCCACTTGTAAGGCTGGGGTTTCATCAAATGTAACTAAGTAATAATAAATGAACTAAATTTATTACCACATAATATTTATAGTCAGAAAGGGGTAAATGCAATCATTTAAACAATGGATCCCCTTCCTTACGTTTCTTCTGGTCGAGAATATCCTTCCCGAGCACTTGTGCATCAAGGCGTTGTCCTCGAGGATGTTACCACGTGTCAAGCATATTTTTTGTACCAACATTATGCTCTCACTTTGGTCAAGGCGAATTCTATCCCAGGCAAAGTACAGTAGATGACAAGTATGGTTGACTCTCAGGCGTAAAAGATCTTTCCGTATCGTCATCGTTTCACCCAACTTTTGACATGTCATAAAGTGATTCATCGTTTCACTACCCTTATTATGACGTGTGAGAAACGTTTCAGCTTTCAACGTATGAGACCTAGAGTCTCACTTCAAAAATCTAAAAACATGGCAAACTAGTCATCACAATAATGTCAATTTTGAAATATATTTACTGCGTTTTTACCACTTGTTTTAATTTCGACCATTCGTTTACGCATATACGTAGATATCCGTCACTTTCACCATAGGCAACTCTTCCGAAGCTCGAACTTTTCGATTTCTTTCAAAAACTCTGCAACTTTAAAATCGTAACATTTTTCCCTCTCCCTTAAAGTCTTTGCTCGGTGAGTATTTGAAATCTTCATATTCCTTATTTCAGTTGCTGTTTTGGTTCGAGAAGATGGGTAAGTTAGCTAATGAACTCCGAACTAGTGAAGGGATTGAAGCTTTTAAGCAAAAATATATCATTCCCTCTAACGTTAATATTAGGCTGGGGGATGAGAGTGAACGGGAATTGGTAACCTTCCTTCTCATCGCTATTGTTGAACGGGGTCTTAGGTTCCCAGTATCTCTATTTCTTAGGCAAGTCTTTAATAGAATCAATCTTTCTCTTAGGAATGTCACTCATAATTTTTATAGAATAGTAAATGGTATTGATGAGATCAATCGCCGTTATGGGTTCCATGTCTCAATGTTAGACCTACTTTTCTGTTACAATCTTCAGAAAGTAAGAAAAAATGACAAAAATGGTACCTGAAATCTCGCTTAGAGAAGGCTCTAGTTCACATGCTTCCAAATAATATCAAGGGATTTAAGGAAGACTTTTGCATTGTAACCGGGCATTGGGAGCATAGACCCGACGATGATCCTTTCCCCGCAATCACAGAGGGGGCTTTTTGGTCTAGGCCTAAGAGAGTCAGTGTCTTCATTTTCATTTAATTCCTATTCCCCAATCAGTTTATGCTTATACATTTACTTATATATTTTTTATTTTTGTCTGCAGACGATCAAACCAGGAAATACTGGGCCCGAGGGGATCAGGCATATCATACCCATTTGGAAGAAGTTTATAAGTTCCTCGGGGGTCCTGATACATACCCTTTCGTAAGGTCGGCTCCTATTCTGTTTAATTTTCGACCGAGCTACCGTTCTTTCATATCCCCTCCCCGTTTAAGGACTACTACTCTAGACACGAATCAAAAACATATATTCAACACCAGCTTACCTCAAAGTAATGGTTAGGTTGAAGCCTCAAACAAAGTTATCTTGAATGGCATCAAGAAAAAACTAGAATCAGCCAAATAGAGATGGGTAAAAGAACTTCCATCAATGCCCTGGATGTATAGAACAACTCCAAGGAGTTCGATTGGCGAATCCCTTTTCTCTCTTGTCTATGGAATGGAAGCTGTAATTCCCATTGAGGTCGACCTACCAACCATACATTCGCAAGTTTTCGATAAAGGGGAAAATGACATGGCCATAAGAATGAGCTTGGATCAAATTGATAAAAAGAGAGAGCTAGCTGCACTAAGATTGGCAAACTACCAACAGGAAGCAAGAGGAAGTTCAACAAAGGGTCAGGCGTCGAGAACTTAAGGTCAAGGAGTTCGTATTGAGGAAGTTGATGGAAACCAAGAAAAACCCGACTGAACGAAAGCTTGGTGCCAATTGGGAAGGCCTGTTCCGAGTGGTGGAGGTACTAGGGAATGGGGCGTACCGGTTATCAGATTTGGAAGGAAAGTCCATTAAGAGGCCATGGAACGTGACTCATCTGAAATTATTCTATATGTAAGAAATTTCTTTCTGAAATTAATTATTAGATTACATGCTGTTGTTAAGAATTTTGTAGACAACTAAAGAAGAAAAACAATTCTAGAAGCATAAATCAAAAAAGGATTGTCTCTCTGGGTTTTTCATCCCAGTGTTAACTTGAAAAAATGATTGTCTCACTAGGTTTTCATCCCAGTGTTGACTCGAAAAAAGGATCGTCTTTGTAGGTTTTCATCCCAGTGATGACTCGAAAAAATGACTGTCTCACTAGGTTTTCATCCCATCACTGATTCGAAAAATGTATTGTCTCTCTGGGTTTTCATCCCAGTGTTAACTTGAAAAAAAGAATATAACGTCAGATTTTCTTCCCTAATCCTGATTAAATCTCTATTACCGAGCACATTTAAATTGGTTTTCTTCGACCCCGATCACTTTAAAATGGTCGGCACACTAAAATGTGGGAAGTTGACTGTTAGTTTAGCAGAGCTACACATGTTTCCACCCACCACCCTTTTTAAAGTTAGTTGGTATGTTAAACACCATTTCGTTAAAGAGATAAGCAGATCACATCATAACTGCCCTTGTTCAGGGGTAATTAAGTTCTTTTCAAAAGCTTATTTTTAAATGTTATATCTTATATTGCATTACGGGAGCTTCATAATGAAAAATGAGATAATTCTAAAGTAAAACGAATAAGTGTTCAACATTAAGTATAACTTCGCTACATCATAAAGTATAACAGAATTACAACATTAATCACTCAAATATTCTTCTTGGCATCTTCCCTAATTACTTGGTCATCAATATACTAGATGAGGTCTTCAACTGCCTTTTGGGCTATTTCTTTTGCTAGGCTAACAATTGTTTCTTCAACCGACTTTTGGGAGAAATTACTGTAAAGTTTAAAATATCCAGTGCATTAAGTATAAATCAAGGTATAACGAGCTCAATAGAAGGAAGATTTTTAGAGTTATCATCATTCAATAAAGAGTGATCGGTACATCAATGCTAACGGTCTATCACAAAAGAAATTAATTGAAAGCAAAGAAGAGAAGAGGACTCGAGCCTCACTTCTTAATGCCACCATCAGTTTACTCTTCTTCTTCCTCATCATCTCCCTCAAGCTTTTCATCTACTGTTAGGGTGCGTGGTGGTCTGTCAAAACTGAAGGGGGTTTGGCTTCATGTAGATTAGGCCAGGGGACATCCCTATACATCGGGTGAAAAGGATCGATGCCCGGTGTTACCATAGCAGCCTCCCAACCTTTTAGGAAATAGTCATTCCTAGCCACTATCACTTGATTTAGAAAATCTTCATGCTGAGCTTTGGTTGATTTAGCGTGTCTCTTCCTTCTCCTTAATAACTCGGGCATGTTCCTGTTCTAAGCTCTTGATGGACTGGTCTTTTTGCTCTAAGGCCAAGGACTTCCCCTTCAATTCCACTTTTAGTTTCTCATTCTTTGCCCGGAGGTTGGCTTGTTCAGTTCTCAACTTGGAAAATTCAACTTCCATCCTTTCATGCTTGGTCATCAAACCCGTGAGCTCAACATTAGTTGCAGCAATGAGACCAATCTTCTCGAGAAGCACTTCATCTTTGGAATCCAACATCTTTTCCAAAGTAATGGATTTGGTTTCACTACTCTTCAACCATTCCTCAGCATGGTTTTTGTCAGATTGGGCGACTTCAAGCTGCCTTTTCATTTCTTCTTATTTGCCAATGTGGTCAGCATTCGATTCCTCATGCCAGCTACATTGCCCTCACTCGTCTCGATCTTTTTGTGCATATCTTGAAGACAAGAAGCTGCTTCGAGCAAGTGTAAAGAATTCTATTACGAGTAGAAGTGAAAATTAGAAGCGTTCATAACCAAAAAAAAAAAAAAGTGAAGTATTCACAAAGACTGCCTCCTTGTATAGAAGTGCAACGAAATCTTCTTGCCTGGTCCTTTTCAATTTTTGTTGATTTGCTGGTGGGGCAACTCTCTTCAAACATTCCTTTGAAAAATCCAGAGCAGAATCCTTAATTGTGAAAGGACACCCACTTGGAAATTCCAGGTTGGGGACGATTATCCAAGGCAAGAAGGAGGAGCATCTTACACTGCTGTCCTCAAAAAAATCATCTTTATAAGGATGGGCTTAGAACCTCCCGCCTCTGACGAAAAATCTCCATGCCAAGGAGAAGGAAGAGGAGGAGGAATATCGCTAAAGAATGATTGTGGAGGCGGAGGAGCAGTTGGGGTCTCCTGTTGTGTTTAAGGATATTTGAAAAGGACCAAGTCCAATGTTGGCACTGTCCTTGGCTTCTTTGCTGGGACCTCCTCGTACTCTGGTTTTGGATGATGAATCACATCCTCTGGATTGAGATCAATCACACTAGATTCATCCTGGTTTTTCTCCAATCTCTTGCTTGATTTTTCTACCTTCTTCAGCCTTTCTAGTCTCCTGACCTTCTTCTTCTCTGTTTTTTCCGTTTTCCTCATTTCATTTTTTTTATTTTTGGCCATAAGACCGGCCTCCTTTTGCAAAGTTTTTTTTCCCATGGGATCCTCAATGGGCTCTAAGTGAGCGAAAGTAGCTTCTTCTTCTTCTTTTTCTTCTTCTTCTCTTTCAACACCTGCCAGTTCCTGGATATAGGGATTCACAACCGTCACGAGCGGGATTGCTCGAACCTCAAATGGCCCTCCCTCCTCGGCTAGGATAGCAACTGATGGGGCTGGACGCCAAGCGGAATGGTTGATGCGATAAAATTCCAATTTCTTTTCTGGCATCCAAGAAAACCAATGTCGAAGAATATCACTTATCCTCTTAATACTAAAACCTTGTGAAGGGGTTATGAAAAAGCGGTAGCTTGGCCAAAAATTGAACATAATAGGAACCAAACTTACGAAAGGGTATGTATCAAGACCCTCGAGGAATTTATAAACTTCTTCCAAGAGGGTGTGATCTACCTTATGTCCTCGGGCCCAATATTTCTTGGCTCGGTCATTTACAGACAAAAATAAAAAATATATAAGTAAACGTATAAGCATAAACTGATCAGGGAATAGGAATTGAAAGGAAAATGAAGACATCGACTCTTTCCGACCTGGACCAAAAGCCCCTGCTGTGATCACAGGGAAAGGATCATGGTCAGGTTTATGCTCCCAATTCCCAGTTACGATATTATCTGGAAGCATGTGAACTAAAGCCTTCTCTGAGCGAGATTTCAGGTACCATTTATCGTCATTTTTCTTACTTTCTGAAGATTGTAATAGAAAAGTAGGTCCGACACTGAGATATGAAACCTGTAACGGCAGTTGATCTCATCAATGCTATTTACTATTCTATAAAAATTATGAGTGACATTCCTAGGGGAAAGATTAATCCTATTAAAGACTTGCTTAAGAAATAGAGATACTGGGAACCTGAGACCCCCTTCGACAATAGCAATGAGAGGGAAGGTTCTCAGTTTCTGTTTGCTCTCATTCCCCAGCCTAATATTAACGTTAAAGGGAATAATATATTTTTGCTTAAAAGTTTCAACCCCTTCACTGGTTCGGAGTTTATCAGCTAACTTACCTATCTTCTCGAACCAAGACAGAAAACAGAAAATGAAACAAAGAATAGGAAGATTTCAAATACTCACCGTGCAAAGACTTTGAAGGAGAGGGAAAAATATTACGATTTTAAAGTTGTAGAGTTTTTGAAAGAAATCAGAAAGTTAGAGCTTCAAAAGAATTGCCTATGGCGAAAGTGATGGATATATATGTATATGCGTAAACAAATGGTCAAAATTAAAACGGGTGGTAAAAACACAGTAAATATTCAAAATTGACGTTATTGTGACGGCTAGTGTACCGCCTTTTCAGATTTCTGAAGCGAGACCCTAGGTCTCACGTGTTGAAAGCCGAAACGTTTCTCACGCATCATAATGAGGATAGTAAAATGACGAATCACTTTGTGACATGTCAAAAGTTGGGTGAAACGACGAGGATACGAAAAGATCTACGCCTGTGAGTCAATTATACTTATCATCTACTATACTCTGCCCGGGATAGAATTCATCCCGACTAGAGTGGGGGTATAATGTTAATATAAAAAATATACTTGACATGTGGAAACATCCCCGAGCACAACACCTTGACGCACGAGTGCTCGAGAAGGATACTCCCGACCAAAAGAAATATAAGAAAGGGGCCCATTATTTAAATGATTGCATTTGCCCATTTCTGACTATAAATATCATGAGGTAATAAATTTAGTTCATTTATTACTACTTACTTACATTTAATGAAACCTTAGCCTTACAAGTGGTAGACAGATGGGACATTTGTGCAACTCTTAGAGGTCACATCACACACACTTTCTACTTGCGTCACGGGCATTTAATGATAAATGACATGCATTTAATACAATGTGATGGGCGTTCAATACAGGGTATACCTTCACGGTAAGAGGTTTCCCCAATGGGAGAGCAATAATGAGATGTCCAATTATTTGATATTAATTTATTTCTATCTTCAAACTATAAATAGAACACTTAGCTCCAAATTGAGATACATTCACTATTATCTAAAAAAATACTGTTAATTTACTCTGGGATTAACTCAAGCGAGTTTTCACTTAAACATTGGAGGGATTGTAGTCGGCAACCCTCTTCTACTCTTTTTTCTGACATCTTTCTTGTTTTCAAGCTTGAGTAACCTCTTTTCGGTGGATGTGATGAATACGCTTGGCGGTATTTTTTATTGTCGAATAGTTTATTTGGCATATAAATTTTTACTAATTTTTAATAACTTTTTTTTGTTTAAATATTAACACAACCATATTATGGGAGTGTTTGGTTGACCAAAAGCTGGGTAAAAAATACAAAAAAAATACAAAAATTGATGTAAAAATAATATGTGAAAAAATTTAATTGGAAGAAAATATAATGAATTGGTGAGCTTTGGTTTTTCTTTTTTGGTCAACCGACCTTGTTTAATAGGTTAATTTTGTTTTTGTATTATTTTTTTAATAATAATATTTATTACTAAAACATTTATTCAAAAAGGTAACTATTTTTTTGCATTATTTTTTAATAATAATATTTATTATGTTTTAAATAATAATTTATTAAAATATAAAAATAAAAATTAAGAATATGTTTTGAATAAAAATAAAAATATCAAGTGATATTCATGAACATTCTAGTTTGAATAAAATTAAAAGTTATGAATAAGCAATAATTATATAAAATAATAATTTATTTATAAGTTAATTAAAATAATTATAATTAAGTACCATGTGTCACGGCCATACACGTATTAGAACCATAGCATATCTTATATGACGTAAGATGAATATAATTAAGTGACATAAGATAAATATAATTAAGTGCCATGTGTCATAATCGTAGAACTACGTAATGCAGCGGTGTTAACAAATTTTACTTTACATAAATAAAATATATGATTAAAATTAAACCAAAATGCTACTAATTATCGTACTAGTCAAATTAAAAATCCTAATCCAATAAAACTTTAGAATCCACGAGAGATTGAGAAAAAAAATTCCAAAATATAATTGTATCAAAATTCTCAAGTAAATTGCCTAAAGGCTGCATACAACTTAAGTAATGTAAAACCTAATACTAAATTAGGAAACGGAAATATATATGAATCCAAAATTTATGAAATTTGACAGATAAATAATAATAGTAGAATCTCAAAAGAAAAGAAAAATAAATTACTAATTTATTAAAACAATTAATAAAGTTTAGAAATATTTTTTTATATGATTTAGATGTTATACGTACTGAAAACATAATATTTTTCATAGGTTTAGTTGCTATATAATATTTTCATGCAAATTATATATTAAATTTTTACTAATATAAAACAATCTTGAATCCTATACATCAAATAGGCTAAAATAAAAGAAGAATTGTACAAAGAGACCGTTGATTTTCACCTTCTCAAGAGTAGGTGTTATGTGGAACGACAATTCTGTTAGTGAGACTGTTGTGAAAACACTATAGTACAAGGGAGTTGATTTGGGAGCGTGAGCCGAGATGCAAAGTCAGTTTTTCAATCTTTTTGCATTTACCTTATTCTATTCTATTTTTTTTTATTAAATTTCGAGTACAAAATTTTTGTAAAAATAGACTATTGTGACTCAAATTATTTTTTGTTAAATTATTTTGATACATTATTACTTCAATATTATTTTAACGAGTCTATTTATTTTAAACCTGAGTGAATGTTTAAGTCAATATTTATTGTAAACTATGTTTAAGTCAATATTTATTGTAAACCTCATTAATTACTTTTGTTAAATAAGAAAAAAGTAAAAGCAAAAAAATACATTGTTAAAAAAATTATTTTTCCCAGGTTTGCTGTCACTGAGCATACACACCAAGTTCATCTTCGAGGTGTTAAGGGTGATTATAGTACTGTCTGATAACGATGATGGTTTATATTCTCAACAAACCCTATTCGAGCCCTCTTTACAGGACTAGAGCTTTTCTTGTCGGCAAGGCTTGTCAATAAAATGCTCTCAGGAGAAACCAGCGTAAAGCTGGTTGCAGTGTTTTAAGTATTTTGATAGGCTCATTAACTTTACCAGGTACATAAGGCAAACTTACAGCATAGCATGTACATGACTTTTGCCTTGCAATCAAAATCAACTGATCAGGCTATTCCAACGTCCTTTAAGGATGTCACATGCCTTCAGGCAGGTAACTGCCTGCAATGTAACATTTTGGTCAACAACTTTTTTTGTTACAAGACCTAGCCTCATCAATGTATCCATAGCTTTATCAACTGGCATTTCAACCTGCATACACGTCAGGTTAACTATGAATGAATGCAGAAACAGTAACGGCAATTGACCGAGACCCTCATTTATACATTTTCTTTAAAAATTTTATACATAAACCTTTCACAGTTGTCCTTCATGTTCTCGACGCAACTGGCCTGCAGTCCAAAAAGAATTTTAGGTGATATACTCGCCAACGAAATGTCTTCAGAAGTAGCCAAATGATTGGGGAAAAAAAAAATCTAAACCAAAGATGACCATCTCTACAAATCTAAACTAAGTCTACTTATACCAATATCCTAGTCAACAAATTGGAAATCGCATCAAAAAAAAAAAAATTCATTTAAGAATTCAAGCTTGAGAATTGTTATTAATAAGCACACAACTTATCATACAATAATTTTTCAAGTTTACACACTAATTCAGACTTTCCCTGAGTAACAAAACTAAGAGATTGCTCCATATAGACTTCCTTCTGCTAGATCACCATGTAAAAAAGTATTTTTGACATTGAGCAGACAAATAGACTGATAAGCAGTTGCCAACGAGAGAAATAGATTGGCAAAAGTGATCGTAGCAACTGGGAAGAGTATAAAAAAATCAAGCCATACACCTTTGTATATCCTTTGGCAACCAGTCAAGAGAACCATAATGATGCACTTTAAAAGTATAAACCTAGCGGCAACCAAGATTTTCTAAGAGAAAGACAAACCAATTCCTAAGTATCAATGGCTCAAAGAACAGACATCTTGTCTTTTATCATAGAAGACTAGTCAAAATGAGAGAGAGTTTCATGCATACAGTTAGGGATAGAAATAGAGGATATGGAAGAAATAAATGTATAGTATGATGAAAATGAGGCATAGTAGGGGAAAAAAGTTATAGATAAGATAAGAGTGCAAATACCTTCCTCTTTTTAAAGAGCAATAGGCAATAAGGATCACTCACAGCAGCTATAGACACAGGAGAAGGTAGTAGAGCAATTAAAACAGTAGGAGGTTCAACTACCTTGTATCTGGTATAAACTTGTAAGTCAGAACTATCAAGTCGCCTAGAAGTGGATGGGGAATTTGAAAGGTAATTGGGAATAGAGGTCGGAAGGACTTGTAAAGGGCGACACTTATTTAAAGAAGATAGGGACTGAGACTTGAAAAGGAAAGGTGTAGACTCAAAGAAGGTGACATTGGAATAAACAAAATAAATATAAAGGGACGGATTGAAACGATGATAACCTTTTTGTAGATGTGAAAATACCTAATGAAGACACGTTAATGGGTTCGAGGAGCTAGCTCATCAACCCTAATTGTGACGTTGGTGAACAAAAGCTAAACAACCAAATATCCAAGGTGGAAGAGGAAATAAGGACTATGTGGAAAACATGATAGAATGGGGAGATTGATTACATAGGATGGATGAAGGTAGATGGTTGAACAAACGACACATACTGAGAACATCATGACATTGACTTGAATTAGTAAGCATTGTTTGATCTTAATGAGATAAATATACTTTCTTTCAGCTACTTCATTTTGTTGTCAAGTATGAGAACTGGAGGATTGATGAAGCGTTATAAAGGAGACCTATAATCAGTAAATGGTTTAGAAAAACATTCCCATGCATTATCACTATGAAGAATTTTAATGGGCTTCCCAAATTGATTTGTATTTTATTACAAAAAGATTGAAAGATAGAAAATAACTCATAATGTTCTTTAATTAAATATAGCCAAGTAGTTTAAGGAAAATCATCCACAAAAATAAAAAAGTACAAAAACCCATTTTTGAGATAAAACGACTTGGATCCCAAATATTTGAATGAACTTAATCAAAAGACTATAAAACTCCATGACCGACTGGAGGAAAGAAGAAAGCACGATGATACTTTCCTAATTGACAAGACTCATGATTCAAAGATTACAATTGACTTAAACTAGGACCATAGACTTCAACTTGGCTAATGATGGATAATCAAGGCGACAATGAATCTCCAAAGGTGAAGCCATGGAAAAAGCAGACTATAGGGGCTTACCTACTTGGTGTATTAAGATACTAAACCCCTTTAGCTTAATGTCTATATTTTCTTCTCATTTGTTCGTCAAATCTTGAATAATGAAACAATGAGGAAGAAAGACTATTGAACAATTTAGTTGTGAAGTAAATTTATTAACAGACATAAGGTTAAAAGTAAAGGAAAAAACATAGAGAACTAATGATAAAGGTAAAGAAGGAGAGAGATGCACTATACCAATTCCATTAACCAGGTTACCAGAACCATTAATTGTGGTAACAGGAGGAATAGTAGATGAATATTGAATGTAAAAAAATAGGTTGGATTTCGCAGATATATGGTGCTGATGCACTAGAGTCCAAAATCCATGGGGAAGGGGAATAAGTAGATAAATAAATAATGCAGTTACCTCTATGCACAAAGGAGGTAGTAGAAAGAGAAGCCTGTTGAGCTGCTTGAAACTGAAGGAGCTAGGTATACTAGTTGGATATAGTAACTGGTGGAGCAAGAAAACCCAACCTGTTAGAAATCATATCAATTGGTAGGAGGAGCATCAATGGAAGCAGCATGTGCCATTTGGGCTAGCTTACCATAAAATTTTCAATACTTTTTCTCGAAGGTATCTGTCACAAAACTAGCATTTAGGCTGAGGTCCTTTACTTTTATTATTGCGGTTTCCTCCACGATTATCTTAAGAGGCAAGTACATGAGTAGGTCTCGATAAGGGATGGAAAAGAAGCTCCACCAAAAATCCGTGCCTTAACAAAATCGAATTCGGGATCAAAGACAGCAAGAAATTTCAACATAACCATTTATTCCCTTTACTTTTGCATCTCATGAGTATCAATAGATAGGGGTTGAAGGGAATTTAACTCTTCATACATTCTCTTCAAGGCTACGAAGTATTTAGTAATATTTTTACTAGATTGTTGGAGCTTAAAGAAGTCAATAGAGACATTGTACATGCGACCAAGGTCACCGGAGTACAATAGGTCAGCCTAATCCTAGATCTCCCTGCACGAGTCTAAATGGGTACATAAATTTGCAACCTCAGCCCCCATAGAGTTCCATAATAAACTTAAAGATATTTGCATCATCTTGGACCCAAGTCATAAGTAGCTGTAGTTATTACTAGAGTAGTTTCAATAAGATTTACCAAGTTCAATCAAGGCAATCTTGACTGCATTTGACTATTGAAGAAAATTCTTTTCATTGAGTTTTCGATTGGTCAAATAATGAGCAAATGAAAGAAATTACCGTGAAATCAATGGGAAGGGCACTTGAAACAATACTTGTCTCTAAAGCCAATGGTGGTAAGAAATTTCAAGTCTGAAGAGCCTGGAATGCCTTGGACTAGTTGTGGTATCCTGGAGAGTCACCAAAGTTTAGTAGTCATCGAAAAAGTAATTGGGAGGGCCGGTTGAAGAAGTCAATCACTCCGTGCGTGAATGTTATTTCATAAAATATAATAAGAAATGGATAAACATAAGAAACCGAGTTTAAGAAGAATCTTATGTATGATGTGGTGTTAATGGTATATGATTGAGATTGATTTTTGATATTAGGGCCATAGGGGTATTGCAAGAGTGGGTTAGAAAATGGTCAAAAGCCCTAAAACCTGTGTAGAGTGATTTAGAATAATTAGTAGGCTAGAAAACTACAAAATGTGTATATGACTTATACTAGCGTATATTAGTACCGGGATTGTGAGACCGGTTTGCCTACTAAGGCAAAATGAGTACATTTGGGACTACGAGACTAATTGTACACCACAACTGAGGTCTGGGGATTTAATAAGTACATCTGGGACTGCGGGACCAGTTGTACCCCACGACTTAGACCTTGGAATTTATTAAGTATATCTAGGATTGCAAGACTAGTTGTACCCCACGGCTAAAGTCTGAGGATTTATTTTGGATTTAATTTTGTGGTCACAAACTAGTCTTGTAAAGTATGACCCATAGCATGATATTGAGGTGTCGTGATGTGAATGACGTCATGTGATTCATTTTAGCATGAAAATGCGGGATCATGGCTAAGTAACTATTTAACTACAGC
The DNA here is from genome assembly GCA_003260245.2 of Sideroxylon spinosum. Lineage (NCBI taxonomy): Eukaryota > Viridiplantae > Streptophyta > Magnoliopsida > Ericales > Sapotaceae > Sideroxylon > Sideroxylon spinosum. Next base: position 1,002,803 of record QLOD02000009.1, read on the forward strand.
AGTATGATTGAATATGAAAATTGTAGCAATTATAACATTTGAACTTTATTAACATTGATTAAGTGTTGATTGCTTTGCATGATTAAGAAACATTATTTTATAAACACTTTTTGAGCATAGATAGAATTTAATGCTCACCCCTACTATAGTTGGTAATGTAAAGGTTGATACTCGTGATGGACTAGTGGGTTCACTAGCCGTCTTGGGTTTGTTATAGCTGAATGATCTGTTTTACTTTGCATTTTAAGATTTTCAATTATAATGCAATGAAGTATTGATTTGGACCCCTATTGTGGCATGGTTATGTAGTCCATTTCTATGACATTTTTAAGATGTCTGAATATTTGAGAAATTAAATATTAGTTTATTTTATTCGCTTCCGTATTAATATGGTATATTTTTCACCCCACGTCTTAAGGTTGTGGATTTAGAGACATGACACAAGGCCATCCAAGCGCTTGGGTCACCTTCCAAACTTAGCCAAACGAATTCTAATCTGAAACTGGGTAATTGAGGCTATATTCATATCAAATTAACCACATCAAATGACATGTAAACCATATCTAAATGCATTATGAATAAAATAATATTTTTTAAAAACACAGTTTATCACACATTTAACTATCGAGAGTGATTAGTTGCGATTTCTAGAGCCAAATAGAGAAAGGTGGAAATCAAGAAAATGACGGCAAAGATACCTTCTAAATTGGATAGAAGTTTAACGGAGAAGGTTAATGAAAAGAAGTTTAAATACACTAGGGATCAAGAAAATGTACAATTGGAATTCAAGTTTGAAGAATTCATAACAAAATTGGTGTCAATCATAAAGAAGAGCCTATGGTTAGCAAAGTTGTAGCATAATCCACCCAATCGGGCAAATGGAAAGACGTGCTCATGCACAACCATAGCTACCCAAACACGAGAAACCACAAATAATGACTCAAATCTTCGTGTGATACATAGCATGCCAAATTTGGTGTCAGAATTGTGGACATAGTGCAACAATTTTGTTGCAAGGGTTTGTTATTTTTTTTTCCATTGGGTTTGTGTATAAAAAGGGAAGAGTTACAAAGTGGTGGTTTAGGAAAATCATGTGAATTTTTCGGACAAAAGAGTAAGGGAGTGTGTAAATTATATTTGGGATGTGACCTAGATGAACTAAGAGCAAAGTAGAGTTGAGAGTTGAGTTGTAAATTTCCTCTCCTTTGTATATGTTTAAGGAATAGTAATGGAAGCTCCTTGGTGTAGGTGATTTGCCAAAAAACCTTAAAAATCCTTTGTGCATATTATGTCCTTAATTATGTTTATGAACATCCTACAACCCAAAGAAAGTAGTACAAATTTAGTATTTCCTTGAATTAGAGAAAAAAAAGAAAAAAAAAAAACACTAGTCATGATCATATTGAATCCAACAATCCAAAAATTTCCACATGGCTCAAAAATTCTAAGGAGCCTTCATCAATGACATGCAAAATCCGTTAACTTTGCAATTCATTGATGGTGAAGCTTTTCAATATGTCATCACCACCGCTCGTTGTCTCATTTTTGGGGAATACATTTCCTAGGTTCGAGTTGTGGATCCTCATGGACTATAGAGGAAGAGAAAGATGTCCACAAAGTGTTCGATCAAAGGTTACAAAGGAATTGAAAATTGATGTGAGTGTAGTGTGTTATGTTATTCATGCATTTGGATTCATCTGTTTTCATACGATTAACATGGATTTACTTGTGCTCAAGGGACTTAAGGGTTTTCAATACCACCGTTTTCATTTCCATAATCACTACCACTTTGAAGAATGAAATACTATCTGAAAACAAGCAACTCTAGCTTTACCAATTATTGAGAAAATGGTAAAATGTCTTCTGATATGTTGTGTTGTAATTTTCATTACTTTCTCTTTTGCTGCAGTGTTTGGATATGGCATGTTTGCGAACAAATCTAGCTCAAATATTCTCAAGAGCTTACTGCCAGATACGTGACATTCTTTGTTACAAGCACAAATTCAATGCCTCACAATTGTCTTTGCTCTTAAACAATTTACTATTAGCGTTATTTATTCTCAAGTAGTGATTCATTCTCAAGTAGTATTCAAGATCATGGAGAAGAAATTAGCTCATGTAAAGCAAGAGATGTTTTCCAAGAGAAAATTATTCCCAAGACTAATTCAGGTTCAGTAGGCATTATGAATCGCACATTGGTTATAAAATTTGGCTATGAAGGCTGCTTTGAGTACAATAACACAAGCCACCCTTTATTTAATGGAGCAACATAATATAATTTATTATGTATATAGGCTAATTCTCTGTCTAATATCAAACAAAGACAAGTTCTTAAACTACAAAAAAATAGGTACATCAAAGGCTCCCATCTTTGTTTTGAGGCTATTGACAAAAAATGCTACCATTTACAGTTTTGATATAATCTACACAGAGAAACTTTTTTAGTCCTAATAATATGTTACATAGTGGTGTAGCAAGCATTTTTCAATAATTTCATTAGAAAATTTTTAATTAGCTCATGTAAAACAAGAAATGTTTTCCAAGAGAAAATTATTCCCAAGATTAATTCAGGTTTGGTAGGCATTATGAATCGCACATTGGTTATAAAATTTGGCTATGAAGGCTACTATGAGAACTGGCATAAGTCACTCTTCATTTAATGGAGAAACAGCATATCATTTATTATATACATAAGCTAATTCTCTATCTAATATCAAACAAAGACAAGTTCTTAAGCAACAAAAAACAGGTACATCAGAGGCTTCCATCTCTGCTTTGAGGCTATTGACAAAAGCTGCTACCGTTTAAAGTTTTGATAATAATCTACGGAAAGAAGCTTTGTTACTCCTAGCAATATGTTACAAAGTGGTGTAGCAAGCATTTTTCAATAATTCCACTAGAAAATTTATATTTATTTTGTTAGCAAGCTAGCTAGCTTACTAGTTGTAATAAAATCTATAAATACAAAACATTATAAGAAAAATGATTATGAATTAAAATATTTTCTTTAATAATCATTTTTCATTTGGAAAAATTTTATAGTGCTCTCGATTCCACTCAAACTTCTTTTTTTCTTCTATTTTGTTTTCATTAATTTTCCTTCACATTCTCATTAGTTATACATTTAGACAATGTTAGCATTGTCTATCCATATATATAGTTCAATATATTAAAATTTAATAAACAAGTTAAATAATTAGTTTTCTTCAAAATCAAATCAAATTCGTGTCTTCTCTAAATAACTTTGTGCTTGTATTTGAGTTTGGGTCAATGGTGTTTAGCCATTTTCTCGTATTGTATTAATATTGCCAATCCCTGCTCATACTTGACTACATACAAGGAAAAGAAATGGCTAGGTTGAAATGATGTTGTGTAAGTGGATAAAGAAGCAAATAAACAAACAAATAAATGAACGGGATATACAGAAATAGGATTTTAGGAGCGTGTCAAAGGTGAAAAATATGCTGACACTCAAGTCCACTACACATTCGAGTGGAATATTAAATATGATTTGATAACAGATGTGACAGAAATTATTTTTGAACTTTTAGATTTTGACAGAAAACAAATCCAGAGATGAATAATGAGTAATACCACATCCTTATGATATTACTCATTCCCCAAAACATGGGATATATCATCCAAAGTAGAGTTCTTATCCCAAGTTATTTTACAAACCCAAACAAAAAATGTTGGGTCCCACTGGACTAATATTCCAACCCCCTTTTTAATCCCACAATCAAACACGGCCTTAAAGCTAAACCACAAGTAGACAAAAGCATGACTTGCAGCTCAAGTGACAAGAAGTATTGTTCTGTTCACTCATGACCTGGGTTCGATTCCCCAAGAATCCACTTGCCCCACTCTGCATGATATTGTATATTAAATATTCTTAAAAACACAAAAAAAAAAAAGGGAAAAAAGTGGATAAGCAGTAGACATAATTACTTATATATATTTATATATAAAAGCTCCATGTGTTACCCCCGGGGGGGATAAAAAAGAAAAAAGAAAATGCAAATAGCAATTACTGATACTGCTAGACGACACAATTTGCTTCATCTCAATACAAAACAAAGAAAAAACTGAAGTTTATTTGGAATACAGCACAAAAAAATAACGAATCCAACCACGTAATCTCTTATATAGCAGGTAGCTTGTGGTTTCCAAGTGGAATTTTCAACTTGAGCTTGGAAATCTTCTAACAGAAAACAAAGACATCCTTCTCTGATTTCACCATCCTTTGTGCAAGAGCTGTTCCAACAATCCTCTCCAGCTGATTATTGCAAAATAAATAAATAAATAATAAATAAATAAATAGAAAAAAAGAGAATCGACAAGGTGCACTACTCACCAAATTAGTGCTCTTTTATATTTATATATAAGTAAAATGGAAAGCGAATGAATAAGATTTAATCTGAATTTAAGTGAGGAATCTCAATGCAAGGATTTTTCTCCAAAGGCCAAAACCAACCATGATCTACTGTACATTTAGGTTATGTTTGGAACATGGATTTTAGGATGGAAAGTATACAAAAATGGAAAGCATACAAAATGAAATAAAAAGTCACTTATTTCATTTCTATGATTGAATTAGAAAACTAAAAGACAAAAATGAATAAATATTTATCAAAAAAATTTTAATTTTTACTTGGTAAAGTATACAAAAATACAAAAATTAGTAATTTTATTCTCTCTAAAATCCACATTCCAAATAGAGCATTAAGGGAGCTCAATGTTTGTTAGGGATGCTTTCTCGAAAAACTTGAGAAAACTTAGGCTCTGCATCTTGCTAACAAATTCACCTCTTATCACAAAACATTGTCATAATCACCTTGTATAAATTCTTGATCGTTTACAGCACAAACATTTCCAATGCTTCTCCAACAAAGCAAACAAAGCTAATCACATCCGACTACATAAATTGTATCAACCCTCACCCTCTTTCCTTCCCCTACACCCTAAAAAGCTTCAACATATTGAATGAGAAGCATGGTTTCCCATGGGCTACAATATATAAGAAGAGAACTGATTGTTTACCCGAAGCTGATCAAAGCGAGAAAAGAGTACATTACACGTCATGCTATGGGACCCTTCAAGCATATTAATAATCTACAATAAAAAAATAGGAGCAACACTTTAAAGAAGCAAATACAAGATTTTACAAATAAATTGACAAATAATCAGAGTTCCAAGCAAAGAAATCAAAAAGCAAATACATGTTGCAAGATCATTATCCTCACCTCAGGGTAAAATTCTTTTCTTTCTGGAAGAGAATAGATGATTAAATTCTGAATACCTCGAATCTAATTACAAGTAAATACACAGGTTAGAAATATATATCAACCAATATAAATAATAAAGTTATTCCCACCATAAAAGTTTAAGATTTTAGATGAAATGGTAGCTAACATTCTAACATGATATCAAAGCACACCAAGGTCTTGAATTTCAATCTCACCGCCACCAAAAACAAAAAAAGTAAATAGTCCAATGTGTCTGATCACTTCAAAAGATCAATAGAGTCACAGTCGACGAGGGAATTGAAGAAAAAGTAAGTCAACAAAAATAATTACCCCCTCGAACAGCTTAAACCTTTAGGTAAGACAATAAGTAAAACTCTTAACATCAACAAGTGTCCAAGCTAAGTAATTCTAAACTACAGAAAACACTGAATCAAGGAATGCTTTCAAGATGTTATACAAGAGAAAAATCACAATTTACATGCAAATCTTAGGGCATCCGTCTCATATAAAAAAGTATATCATGGATTCTGCAAGTATTTTTGAACTTGACCAACATGGTTTTAGAAGTGTTGGATGTCAACTACATCAACATTAGTAACCCAAATAGCATAAAGAGAGCACATACATCAGAAGATTCAGAACAATAGAGAACCCATAATACAAAAAAGTTATACATGAAAAATAAATAATCTAAAATACTAAAAAAACCTTATATCTGTGGTAGAAGTGAGCTCTCTCCGTATAAAGCATGATCTTCCGCTTGCCTTGGAAAAACCAAACCCGTGCACGCGAAATATCACTTTGTGTAGTGTACCTATTTATTTAAAGTAATATCTGAATTATTTGCTGTCCGGTACTATAAAATACCCAGAGTTCTCTAATGGCAATACAAAACAGTATAACACAAGCTAAAAGTAAAGAGAAATATCACTTTGTCTAGTGTGCCTCGTTATTTAAAACAATATCTGAATTATTTCCTGTATGTTTGCAACTCATACAGGAATTTCATATTCCGGTACTATAAAATACCAGAAATACTCTAATGACAGCATAAAACAATATAACACAAGCTAAAGGTAAAGGAAAATATGGAACATACTCCCCCAAGAGACAAAAGGATGCATCCTGTGACTTTAAGAAATTTCGCACTCGAACAAACTCGAAGTAAGAACTAACAAATAGCATCACCCTACCCTGCACAAAATGTTTGAGAAGAGTTGAAAGAAAGTCAATTTTACATCATTAGTGTCTAGCTCAATTCCTGAGGCAGCAACAATTAATTTGTAAGGGATCAAAAAACAATTTTGAAAACCTGTATAGAATCTTTTATCTTGGGGAACACCTGCAATAGTAAAAAAATCAAAGCCATGTCAAAAATGAGGAAAAGTTTATAGCTCAATGTAAGCCCATTAGAAGCCAGATAAAAAGAAAATCGAGAGAGAGAGAGAGAGAGAGAGAGAGAGAGAGAGAGAGGAGTCTCGAAATTTGGCTTCATACTGAGGGCCTGCTTTCACCAACTAGTTTGGTACTGAGGCTTTGTCGAGTTGAGTTGTATTGAAGGCCTGTTTTGAGACTTGCATGATCAAGTTTTCAATCCCATGAAATTTTATTTAATGTATTCTAAAGGAAAACAATATTGGTTCAGTTCAATTTTTGTTAAGTTCAAATGTTTAGAAAACAAAGTTGGTTCAGTTCTATTTATATTAAGTTTCAGAGATAATGACCTTTGTTAACTATTTGCTAATTTCTGAATTTGGTTAACATTTATTGTACTTGTGGCCCATGGTCCAATTATGCTGGCAGGGCTTTGATTTTGGTCGTTAGTTGTCTTGCATGAATTTTAGAAGTCAAAAGTGATCGGTTTCTAAATTAGGAAATTTTATCCAAACTGGATTATGGTTCTAAAGTCTACATAGAAGCCAGTCATGCTTCCTGTTCAATAAAGAACTTGCGTTGGAGAAATATTTCCAGCGAGTTTTCCCTATGAAGATTGCAAGGTGCATTTTTCAACCTAGCTACGATGTCCTATAGGAACTCAACTGTCAATGCTTCCTCCCCTTTTTCTTCTTTCTTAGTATTTTTGCTCCTATGAGTTTTGAAACCTACAAAGAAATCTATTTCAACTATTAATCTGCTTATAAATAGCCAAGCTAACCCAATCTATTGCCTACTTCAAGAGCTCAATCCTAGCACCCAAAGAGACTGTCACTTTTTTTTTTCCCAACCCAGAATAGCATCACATCATCCAAATCATCTTATCAAACTCACCATGGAGGAGATATTATGTCAAACTGATTTACT
>QLOD02000009.1:1010449-1035288 GCA_003260245.2 Sideroxylon spinosum
CTTGCTTCATATTCATCCCAGCAGTGCTCATTGCACTATTAAGGAGGAGGCTTCATGGTTCCTACATGGCCCAAACAATTTCTAAGGAATCTTTTTCTGGACTATTAAAGTTGGGGAGCAGAGGTTTGGTGGGAAAATTTTGTAAACTAGGGTTGTTGGAGGTTAAAGTGGAGGAGTTGAGGCAATGGGTTGCAAAGAGGTGGCATGAAGGTAAAAGCCAATTTGGGAAATACGGTTCTTATTTGCATTTATCAAGGTTTCGGAATCACCAAACTTTCAATATCTTTGATTGAGTTTGAGAGATATTTGGATTGGGTTAGCCAGGCTGATGCTTCACTTGAGGGATATGACAGTGCCCAAGGTAGTTCAGATAACCCTTCTTCTGAAAATCACCATTTCCCAATTGTGAAATGTAAGTTCCAGATGGAATGACGATGACTTTCTTTTCAATGTTGTTAGGAAGTGTTAAAAGATTGTGGCATGCTTAGTATCAGAATCTCAAAATGATTTCATTGAGGGATGACAAATCTTGGATCCCATCTTAATTGCTAATAAGGTGGTGATGCCAGGATGGAAAGTCAGAAGCCAGGCCTGATTTGCAAGTTGGACATTGAGAAGACATATGATCATGTCAAATAGAATTTTTTTGCTATACTTGCTGAAGCGAATGGGGTTCCAGGTGAAGTGGATAAAATGGATACAGTGGTGCATCTTGACAGTTAGATTCTCAGTGATGGTTAATGGCTTTGCACTGGGCTTCTTCGTATCGTCAAGGGGTATACGGCAAGGAGCTTCACTAACTTTTACTATTTATTCTTGTCATGGAAGCTTTGAGCAGCCATATGCAGTCTAGAAGACTTTTTCGAGTATATAAAAGTGGATGTGTGCCATCTCTTATTCGTGGGTGACACTATCATTTCCTACGATGCTAATCCGCTAATACTAGGCATCTTAGGTGGATTCTACTATTTTTGGAGGTGATCATGGGATTGAAAGTACCTCCATAAATCTAAATCAATCCCAATCGGGATGGCTCAGAAAGTGGAGGTTTTGGCATTTATCATGGGCTGTAATATCAACCACTTCCACCATCATATCTTGGTCTATCTTTGGGGTCCCCTTTCAAGGCAAAGAGTGTGCAGGATACCATTCTTGTCAACTATCTAAGGATGCTAGCAGAATGGAAGAAAGGATATCTTTCTAAAGGAGGCAATTTGACACTAATCAAAAAGCATGTCCATACACTTAATATCCCAATTCAAGGCCTCAACATCAGTTGCGAAGAGATTGGACAAATTGCATTGTGATTTTTTCTAGGGATGAATAGGTGAAGAGCCAAGTTTCATCTGACAAGCTGCAATTTAGAATGTAAACGGATTAATCAAGCGGGGAGTGGGTATCAGTCTACCAGAAGACTCACTGTCATCAATGAAGCTCTACTCAAAAAAAGGCTTCAGAGATTTGCTTACAAGAGACTCACTTTGTGGAGACAAGTGACTGGGGCTACATATGGGCTAGCTACGGGGGAATGTACTACAAAGCAAGTGACAAGATGTCATAGTACAAGACTATAGAAAGGAATCCATGGAAGCTAGGGTGATTTTTTCAGGCATACCTCACTTGAGCTGGACAGAAGTGATCGGGTAAACTTTGAAACGATGCATGGATTAGTAAGAGAAAACTGTGAGAGTTGTACCCCAAAATTTTTGGAATGATTGTGAGTCAGAATGGCTCCATTTCAGATTATATGGAATCTATTAATGGAGTGATCATCTGGAATTTACAACTGAGAAGAAATATGCAGGACTGGGAAGTGGAGGATCTAACTAGCTTTTTGGCCAAACTCCATGAAGTAAGGTTGCAGGAAGTAGAAGATAAACTGACATGGAACCGTACCTAATTGGGTGGCTGCAAGGTGAGGTCCTATTACTCAATGTTGTAAGGGGCCCGTCAAGGGAAATTTCAAGTGGAAGGATGTTTGGAAATCAAGGGCCTTGGCAAAGATGGCTTTTTTTGTGTGTTTCATGCTTCACAGAAAGTCCTCCCCACCGACAACCACACTGATGAGGATCAACTTCAGTGAACTGATACTACCCACGTAAGGAGGTAGGGGAATCGATTGACCACCTTTTTATACATTGTTACTGGACAAGGGAACTATGGAGTTTGGCTCTTATGTGCTTTAGTATTTGTTGGGTATTCCCAGGAGAGATAAAGCACAATCTAGAGGAGTGTTGAGTTGTGAGGATCCACAGAAGTAGGAAAGTATGGCACTTGATTACTTTTCTCTATATTGGTTAATAAGGAGAGAGGAATAGGGGATACTTTCACGATGAGGAGACTTCTATGTACAAACCAAAGAGTTCTTTTTTGGTGCTAGTGTATAGCTGGATAGAAGGCAGCAAGGAGTCAGATATCACTTCTTTTATGGTTTTCATTTAGCATATGGATACCACTAGATAGGAGTCCTTTTGAGACTGTTATTACCCCTCTTCTGTCCTACAGCGGCATCCCTTGATGCATTAATAAAATTTCTTATTTATAATAAAAATAATAATAATAATAAACATCTCTAGGAATTCTCTTGACCAAACAAAGAACTTGGTCAAGTTATATCCTGTGTGTGAAGGAATGAAAACAAATTCTATTTGTATCATCCATGAATACACGTGAAGGCAAAACCAAGAACAAACCAAAAGAAAATTTGGACCATGATAAATTGAGTATGGTAGCCTGGAAAAGAAACCACGTATCTACTACATTCCAAGCGGGAAGGCCCCCTACACAGAGTTAGATGCCATATGCTATGACCAGCTGAAGGATTAGTTTTAGGGCTATGCTTAACTTAGCTGCACTTTATTGTCCCAGATGATCAGTTAGTGGTAGATATCCCTTTGGTTAAAACTTCCATCATATCCAACAAACTAAGTAATATATAAGTTAAAAGAAAATTTAGGGTACATAAACCAAATTATGAAGCGTTCCAAGTGAAATCAAAATTTTCCAACCTTATTTAAAACAAGGACTTCATTGAATCATCACAACAATTAGCCAAAATTTGCGATTGCAAAGATGGAACTAGCTTTCAAAAGTTAACTCATTCCTACTTTCTTCAAAGTTTTCACGAAGTTGATTGAGGTTTTATCTTTAGAAAGAAGGCTGAAACAAAAAATAAATAAATAAATAAGTAATTACACAAAGATGCACAGAAACTAATCAGAAACCCATATCATGCCTCCAACAACGAAAATCACAGCGAAAGAGGGAAGCCACACGCAATTTAAAGTAAAATACATCAATTTGAATAGATGCAACACAGGGTAAATATCAGCAAGAAGGAGAATTAAACCTGGTCGTGAACGTGATCTTTGTCGTTGACAAGATCGAAAGGATTTAGAGAAGCATGGGTCGACGAATCGGGGGACTCCGACTCATCGCCATCGTTTACACGATGATCTTGTTGTTCTTGTTCTTTAAGAACTTTCCTCAGCAATCGAGCCGACATTGTTATCCTCACTAACAATGCTGCCAGTTGTATCCAGATCGATCTCGAGAAAGACGAACCAAATAATCAGCCAATATGCTCTCCCCTCGAGCTAGAAGATAAGGGCAGATATCCTCCTGCCGGTCGCGGTAGCGGCCGCGGCCTGGTGCCCTACAACGAGTATGTCTATATAATAAAACATCAATTATACAAATCTGCTCATGTGACGTGACATATATATATATATATATATATGAATCTAACGGTTGAGATTTATTAAAAGAGAGAGGCGGTTGAGATTTGCTGAGGGAAAGAGGGGGCTGACAGAGGTGGGCTCGTGCCTTTAGGCACGGGAAGACACTAGTCTATATAATAAAATATAACTTATGATTTGATATTTATCCCAATCATCAAACTTTATCACGTTATTACTATTTTTTTTTTCAAAATTTAAAATTTAAAATTAAATCTATATAATAAAATACGTGGCATGAAAAGGGAGGGGTGCACTAGACAGTCCGTGCAAACTAGTAATATATAAATACTAGTCAATAACCGTGTCTACAATACTCCACAAAAATTTTAGTTGAAGAGTGTTATAGACACGGATTATAAGCTAGTCAATTAACAACTATCATTATCAAACGCGCTTTAAATTTGTGTTTTTGGCTATGAAAATTAATAGTAAAATAAAAAATTAAATTGGAAAACTAAAAAAAGAACGTAAAAATTAAACATGAAAATAAAAAGCTGATATGTTTACTAAACGGATCCTAAAATATAAAGAAGAAAAAGCACATTTTTCGTAATGTATTTTTAAGAAATAGTATAGTTAAATTATATTTAACCCGCAAATAACTCAATCTTGAATTCAAAAATCAAACCTATATGAAAAAATATAAAAATAAAAAAATCAATGATCAAGAGAGATTGAGTTATAAAATTTTATTATTTATCATCATTATTATCACATTTTTTAAATTATTAATTTAAATCTTTCATATAGACTAATTTAAATAAAATAAAATAAAATAATTATTAAATATAGACTAATTTAAATTACTTAATATATTTAGAGTGTATATATCTAGATAATAAATCATAACTGCTGATCGGACATTTGTCTGATGTATCCCATTTGTCTGATGTGTCATCGACTAGGCCGAGTAAAAAACAAAGAAAATGATGGTGGGGGTTGTTGGGTCTGGTGGAAGGGTTTTTTTTTCTTTTTTCTTTTTTTTCAGGGATAAGCTGAATTTTTAAATAAATAAGAATAAATAATTTTTTATTTGAAAGATTTCTTTGAGTTTAATTTAAGAAGTCTAAAGAATTTAAATTTGGTATATTTTTAATCATCAAATTTATTTAATGGTAAAGATTATTTTTCTTGTCCTCTTCACTTAAGTTGTCTTTTTTGTCACGTTATACGAAAATATACTCTCTTAATCTTTTTATACTTTATTAAATATTTTTTTATATGAATAGCTATTAGACAAAGTTAAAAAAATATTTAAAATCTAATTTTCATTAAAATTTTCTTAAAGAAAAATTTAATGTACTTAAAACTTTAAATTTTAAATACATATACTTTTATACTCTTTGTATCATCTATATAATAGAAACAGTTAAAAAAATTTAAATTTAAGATATTTTTAACCATTGGATTTGCACAATGGTCATGGTATTTTTTATATTCCTTTCCAATTTAATTGTTCCGGTTACTTTACATGGAAACACATACTTTTTTTTTGCATATTTTGTTAAATTTTTTTTTATAAAAATTTTTAAATCAATATTTTTAAAAATATGATAATAAAATTTTACACATTTATTAAACATTGTATAAAATACTTTAATCTGTTTAGATTGGTGATTTTTATTTTTATAAATTATTTATATAAATTTCCATATTTTCTAAATTTATATTTTATATATATGTAAATCAAATTATATTTCGCACAGATTATTTTTAGCATATATATATTAAATGTTGTTGTAATTGATTTATGCTTTGTTCTGTTAGTTCATCTGTCGCTTCAAATCAAATTATGTTTATGCACGTGTCTCGTGGAGTGATCTCTGCACTGCATCTGTTTGGTGGGCCCTTCAAATCTTTGCCATCAACTGTCTTCCTTTCTGTTCTGAAGTTCATCGGTGGTTCTCTCTCCTCTTTGTCTGCTTTTGGGCGGGAATTTGTGGAGAGTGTTTTAATGTGTAAAAATTTGAACCGTTGATTGAAAAAGAAAATTAAATCTCAGCTGTTAAATATAGTTTGTGAGAGGGATATTTTTGAAATGGGATGTGTTTTATTATATAGATATCATTGTAATTTTTAGTAATTAGGCTAGGTTGGGTCAACATGACCCCTGGCACTCTGAATTTGTCCCAAGCAAAACTTGGGCTAAGTCACTTGGAAGCCCAATCTCGAAAACTCATTGTTTTCTAGTCCATATCTAAATCTATCTACTACTATAAAAAGTTGAAAAACTTTTATTGGACACTTATACCTTTTTATTTTTCTACAATTTCAGTTATATCCAATTATATTCTCTAATCAACGATGATTATTCTAACATTCGTAATCAATTTTCATATAAACCAAATTATATCCAATTATATTTCATTATTCTCATTTTCATAACCAATTTTTATTCAAACCAAATTATATCGAATTATATTTCCCAATAATTAAGGATGGACATGGGACGGATGGACATGAGTACATCTATCTTCGTACCCAATCCCCGGACACAAATCAGTCTACATACCTTACCCGATTCCCGTTGGGATTTTATTTTTATCTCCCAATTCTAGTCCCAAACAGGGAATGAAGATTCTCGTAGGGAATTGGGTACCAAAATGAAGTAAAAAAAAAAAATTCATATTCTAGATTAAAAATTTTAAATTTTACAAGATTAACTACCTAAGTATCAAATTTCAAATAAATGATTCAAATATAACTTCATAAGTATCCATTTAAGTTCCAGCTGTTAAATTCAAAATTAATGCTATTAACACAAGTAAGTTAGTGGATTCAGGGATTTTTGGGGCATGAGTAAGGAATAGGTTGAGGACAGACTTATACTCGTACCCTATTCGATCCCTAAATTTTTTTTAAAAAAATATCTTCACATTCTACCCAATCTCCAAAAATCCCAGAATCCTTTACCCATTTAGGGCGGAGGATCATACATAATTATCACTTATTCACAAATTTCATATAGAATTCAAAATAATAAAAAGTTATAAAAATTAAAAATATCCATTAAATTAGGAGATATGACAATAGTAAGATGACTGCTGATAGAATTTAAAAGAAACAAAAATACAAAAAAAATTTAAAAATTGAGTCCAAAATTAAACAAAATAATGCAAAAAAATAAAATAATTGTCCTATCAAATAAATAATTTAATTTATTAACATTAATTTATAATTATAATCATCTTAATTTATAATTATATAATCTAAAAGGAATTAGTATTGTACATAATTACTACTTATTTATAATTTTATTCAAATAAGAATATTCATTGATATCACTTAATATTTTTATTTAATCAACGCTTCTATTTATCATATAACTTTTTACTTTTTACTTTTTTCTATTTTTAATACTAGTTTTTTCTCGTGCCAATGGCACGGGCTCCACCAACCTTTCCCCTCCCTTCTTTTCACAATGGCATGTATATATGTGTCAAATCAGTTCGGGCCGATTTATAATATAGATATAATTAGGTAATTTCAATTACCACTATCAAACGTTTGATATTTGTTAGAATTTTATTATAATAACTCTTACTTAATATTAACATGGTTGGAAGTGATTGTTTGTCAATTTCTATTGGGTCATTATGAATGACGATGATTTTGCTATGTTTATTTTCACTAGATGATATTTTTTATATTGAAATTGTTTTTTATTTATGTTTTTACTTTTATTTATGTATTTATTGTCACCCCTTAACTTTTTTTGTCCGGGACAGACAGCGTGGGAATATGGCAAATAATTTAACAAATAAAACATACTCCAAGGTCAAGTCATAACAAGATAATAATCATCAGAGCAACTAATACGTTCCTCATTCCCCTTTTAAAGAAAACAAATCACGTTAAACAAATATTACATTATACTATTTTGTAATAAAATAAGTCTGGAACCCACACATTGGGTCGCACAAATAATAATACAATAATTCCACATTAGAATAGGTAATATAATAATAATATCATTCGGTCTTAGCTCAACCCAGGGTGGTTATTTCCTGGTCTCGAGGGATCACCCATAATAAGAATGGGATGAGCAAATTTGCCTAGTAGGTCGGACGTGCTAGTGTGTACGAGTGAATAGTAATTAATCTATATTATCAATCACAACAATCTCCACAAGAATATAATATAACAATACTCATGTTATGATATGCAATAGCCAATGTCTTCTCTAATCTCCATCTACCCCCAACCTTATCCTGAAACGGGTGACGCTTAGCACAAAACACGCGGGGTCACCAACCACACCATTTACGCTAACGGCAACGTATATATGAATATATATATATATATATATATACTTATCTCAAGCAGATCCGGCTGCAGACCAGGAAGAATCTCATATCCATATCTCATGAATTACGTCCCAACTCCAAATGACTAATTTTTAGTCATATATATTGAATGGGAATCATGCAATATATTAAAATTTCATTTTATTATTTTTCTCAAAAATACGGATTCCGACCATATATATGAACCGTGCCTCAGCACTTTAATAATATTATCATGGCACTCTCGGTCAATCAATTAACAATTCATATTTGGATGAAAATCCCTAGCCGAATGCACATGATATGCTCCATCATGCATAATAATTATCTTTAACAATTACTCAATGTAAAATAAGCACATTTTAAGCTCTCAAGTTTGCATTTTTCTATATTTTTCAATTATGTAACTTCAATTATAATTTCCCATAACCCTAGGGCATAATATCAATTTCTAAAACTTCTAGGGATAAAATCATAATTTTCCTAAAACCTTGGGGCCATTTTGTAATTTTCGTAAACTTTAGGGGCAAATTTGTGATTATCCTAAACTTAGGGGGAAATGTAATTATTCAAACTTTTTGGGGTCAAAGTGTAGTTATTCAAAACCCTTTGGGGTACCTTATGCAAATATGCAAACTAATTCCCATAAAGTTTTCCAGTGAGCAACTTTCGGCCGTGGTGCTAAATCTCGGACTGAATTTCTACTGTCAGTCAAATTTTAATCACTTTTATGTGACATAAACATAACAAAAATCTCTACGTATCATTTATGTAATTATCATAGCTTAAAAGTGTGCAAAATATCAACATATATATGCATATATATACACACCTGCATATACGTGTATTTATATATATACACGGCTCATGAAATTCACCCAAACCAAGCATATACATACGTCAAAATAAACCCTATAACGTCTAGAACACAAATATAAGTCCTACCTCAGATCTGAAGAAAGAGTGTGAGATATGGACGAATTTGTGTTTCGAGTTCCAAACTTTAAACTCTGATTTCTCCCAACTCGGGCGAAATCACGTGAAACAGACATTACCACGACGTTCAGGGCGTCGAGAACTATCTAGATCGATCTTCTTTCTTTCTCGGAATCCACTTTCTCTCTCTTCTCCCTATTCTGTTTTTTTTT
Organism: Sideroxylon spinosum; assembly: GCA_003260245.2. Taxonomy (NCBI): domain Eukaryota; kingdom Viridiplantae; phylum Streptophyta; class Magnoliopsida; order Ericales; family Sapotaceae; genus Sideroxylon; species Sideroxylon spinosum. Next base: position 1,019,624 of record QLOD02000009.1, read on the forward strand.
TCTTTTGTTTCCCAGCTGGCAGCCCCCCCGGCGGGGAGAATTAAAGAAAAAGAAAAAGAAGAAAAGAAGGAAAAGAGAAAAGAAAGAAGAAAAAGGCTGGCCTTTTGGCCCATTTATCGAACCCAATATCAATTCAGGTTAAGTTCAGCACAGGGAAAAATAAAATAAATTACGCACAATCATTTAAAAAAATTTATTGGCCCAAAATGATACATAAATAGCCAAAATTTAATACTGGGTATTACATTTATTTTTTGACTTATTTTTAATTGGTTTATTAATAGATATATAAGATTTGAACTTTTTTATTCGAACTTTCATCTTATTTTAATCCATGGTAAAATTTTCACCAAAAGTGGAGTGACTAGAAAATAAAAGATAAACCCTCAGAAGTGGAGTGATTGGAAAGTAGAGGATAAACCAGTCAAGATAAAATGGTTGTTTGTCACCCTTGATTTTTATTCTACTCAAAATTCTAATTCTTTGTGTTGTCCTCAAAGACCCAAATTCGGTTGGTTATTTTGTGAAAAACCCTATGTGATGATTTGCTGTTAATAATTTGCTTAATAGTTTCAAATTTTCACTTATAGTCATTGATAGTGCTTTTTTTTTTCTATAATTTTTTTAATGAATACAAATAATATACCTAAAAATTATTTAAATTTTTTTTTGTACTTTTATCTAACTAAAATTCCCCTGTCCTAACTAAAAACTAACAAAAAAGAAAAGCAACAAAGAGAAAAATATAATTTAATTTTTGTATAAAAATATATTAAAATTTGTGGAATCCACTTTTTAACTTACTCAAGCTCTCTTTTCATTCGAAATTGGATCAAAAATGAAAAGCCAGAAAGAAAATTTTTTCTCTACCTTTCTTTCCCTTTATTTTTGCTGCAAACCAAACTTAACATTAAAAAATAATTAACCTAATGAACTACTTTTTTTTAGCATGAAATTGTTTGGTTTTATGTAGCACGAAATGAACGCATTGTCTATAACTAAATCATATTGGATTTATTTGATTGCATTGCATGTCATCCTTGAAAACATATATTTTGGATACCAATAAGTAATAGATTTAAAGCCGTATGTAAAACTTTTAATTTTTTGAAGTGTGATTCCTATTTTCGAATGTATTTTGGACCATTGTTGTGTATTTTGCTTATGTTACAAAAATGAACTGACTTTAATCGAAAAATTAATCTAGCAATTATTAGATTATGAAAATTGTTTTTCATAAAATCTTTGATAGTTGCTGTGGGTAAAATCATTATGGTGGCGGAATTAATTTTACGCAATATAACAGAAGTATATTGTTATTTTTCTAATTTTGTGAACCAGCCAGTGAAATGAAATAATGGAAACATTATGGACACACAGTATATGAAATTTCAGGTTTTATTTTTTCACTAAATCAACAAAGAGTTTATTCTTCCAAGTTGAAATTCTCTCTTAAATATGGTCTGGAGATATAAATGAAACTAAAAAAAAAAAATTCATTATAAAAAAGATATAAAGATATTGCCATAGATTTATTTATTCAAATTATTTCAATTTTTAATTTTTATTATTTTTTAATTTAAATATATAAAAGAAATAGTATACACTCATGTAGATTTATTGATTAAAATTATTATAAATTTTTATTATTTTTTAATTTAAATATATAAAAGAAATAGTATACACTCATGTAGATTTATTGATTAAAATTATTTTAAATTTTTATTATTTTTTAATTTAAATGTATAAAAGAAATAGCATACACTGATATAGATTTACTTAATAAAATTAATTTAAATTTACATTTTTATGATTTTTTTAATTTAAATAAATAAATAAAAAGCATACAATGATATCGATTTATTTACTAAATTTATTTTAAATTTTAAATTTTTATTATTTTTTAATTTAAATGTATAAAAGAAATAATATACATTGGTCCAGATTTATTTATTAAAATTAATATAAATTTTTAATTTAAATATATAAAAAAATAGCATACACGTGCCACGTACATTAAAGGTAATGGAATTAAATGTCGAAATGCAATATGCAATGTGCGTGTAAAACACACCAACGATCCAAACATCCATCCAATTCAACACTTTCTATTTAAGAATGAAAAAAATAATCATCCTCAATATATACCCCTAATATCCGTCTTGCCTGGTAAGTATATGGAAAATATTATTCACGGAGAAATAAGCATCTCCACCATGTTCCATACACTTTTACAACCCCACTTAAATATTAATTATATGTATAATATTAATGTTAACATATATCATTATTTTTTGATTTAAAATATGAATAATTTTATTAATAATATAATAGAACATTATTTGATCCAAAAATATATAAAAATTTTATTTTTAATAAATATTTTTTATTTTTAAACGAGGCCAAAGAAAAGTATAAGAGTTAGTCAACAAGGGGTGGAACGAGGAAAGAAATCCTCTCCCCATATTGTTTTAATTAGAGCGCTGGTTCGATTTTGAATCTTGCAGTTGTCAACTTTCTTTTTTTTTATTAATTCAGACTAGTGTTATTTTATTTAAAGTTTTGAATTAACCTGACTCAACTCAATATATATATACTTTTTTTACACAAAGCCTATTATTACACCATAAACCTGAATCAACAAAAATCGGATTGATTTGATTCTAAATTCAAAAATCTTAGAACAAAGTAAAATTGATTTATTCCATGTCTAATATAAACTCAAACTAAACCGACTCTACATGTTGGTGTGACATTCTACCTAATTAGTTTGAAAACATTATAATCTTTCACATGTTGCATCGAACATAAATAATGTTGCACGTTAATATTCAATGGCAAACCTACATAAGATTTAGAAGGGGCCAGTGCCGGTCCCGACAATTCGGTTGCCCAAGCCCAACTTTAAAAATTTTACCCTTTTATACTAATATATAAGTCAAAACAAAAAACAAAACTAAACTTATAGTATAATTTTTTTTAGCATTTATTACATCAAAAAGTAATCCGATTATGATATTTTATAATTAGGACGATCTGGTTAAAAAAAACACAATTTTTCTTCTAATTTTTGAAACAGATTCTTCAATCAACACATCATACTTTAAACTATCTAAAAACTCATTTTTTATTTTTAGTTTGTGGTCCAAAAATTGTCGCCCGGGGTGTTGCCCAAGTCCGGGGGCTTGCTTGCGGGGGCAACTCATCTTAAAAATTATATTTATACCTAATTGTTTGTACTTCTATTGATCTAGAAATTCTAATTTTGTCTTATTATTTTTTTATTTTAACCTTTCCCCCAATTTGGCTCCACTAACTAAAAAATAATATTTTTTGTCACCACTTATTAAAAACTATAAATTCATCTCCTTTTGATATTCCCTTAAACTTATCCTACCTCGCTTGTAAAGAAACAACTTGCTCTTGTCCAAATAATCTTTTTTCATTACTAACAAAGAATACATACAATGCAAAGTAATGATTACAATTTTTTTTTAAATTAAATTGTATTGTAAAAGTTAAACGAAATAATTATAATATGTATAAAAAATATTTTGATCATACTCTTACGTTATTAAACAAAGTAAAATAAAAATATGTATACATATTCATATATCAATAATATAATAGTTTTTTTTTTTAAAAACCAAAACTTAAAATTGGGGTTGGTTGGTATTTAGTGGATTAATGATAACAACTATTGGTATAAACTTTTGCGGAAAGTGAGGTAGAATAAAAGTTTGAAATATGCTTAACAGTGATATGGTTCATACGATACACAGATTTGTGATATTATATGATTAAATTAAGTATACTATCATATGTTAAAATAGATAAAAATATATTTGAAAGTAATTTATATTGTTATTTATGTAAATTCAATCAAATAGTAAACGTAAAACAAATTAAAATATTGATACCATTAGTAGTAACGATTCAATTAAATTCAAATTTTAATAAATAAAAATATAAAAAGTTAAAGAACTATAAAACTTACTCATATAATTAAACAATTTATTCTTATTGTCTCTATTTTTCCTACCATAGTGTATATATACATTATATATATCAATTACATATAGAAGGTTTAAAAAATTAAAATTTAAGTACATACCTAGCAAATTGAAAATTCGAAGTGTTCTAATAAAAAGTCTCTAAGAAATTTGAAAGAAAATAATATTTCATATCTATTTATAGATTTTACATGTAAGAGAGTCTTACTCTATTTACATTACAACACTATTTTAAAGTTCCATCTTACTCCGAATAGAATCCAAATCAAAGAAAAATTTGAGCTGCATTTCAAGTGGACTGATTTATCCATTGCCAATTTTATTTTTTAATTTCTAATATTATTTTATATTTTTTAATGAATAATATTACAATATATATAATTTTAATAAACAATATTACAATTTGATTTAAGAGATATCACTTATTTTATCTAATGACAAAAATAATAAAAGACATGTTACTTGTTAATAAATTAAAATCTTTATCTAATAGTTTAACTTTTTTTTTTGCATACTTATTATTTTTAAATAATAATTTATTAAAAAATAAAAAAGTTATAAATAAGAAGTTAAATGATAAATAGAAGTGTAGATCAAATAAAATAATAAAGGATATATTACTTGTGAATAAATTAAAATCTTTATTTCATATGTTAATTATTATTATTATTTTTTGCGTTAGTTTGCTTAATAATAGTAATAATTATTATGTTTTAAATAAAAATTTATTAAAATATAGAAAAATAAAAAATAAGAAATTATATGATAAATAAAAGTATGGAATAATTAAAAATTTCAAGTGATATCCATAAATATTCTAATTTGAATAAAATTATAAATAAGTGATAATTATATAATAATTTATTTTACAATGTATAATTATAAATTAAGATAATTATAATTATAAATTTACGTGAATAAATTATAATTTTTGTTTAATAGGTTAATTATGTTTTTGTAATATTTTATTTAATAATAATATTTATTACTAAAACATTTATTCAACAAGGTAACTATTTTTTTGCATTATTTTTTCAATAATAATATTTATTACGTTTTAAATAATAATTTATTAAAATATAAAAATAAAAATTAAGAATATGTTTTGAATAAAAATAAAAATATCAAGTGATATCCATGAACATTCTCGTTTGAATAAAATTAAAAGTTATGAGTAAGTAATAATTATATAGAATAATAATTTATTTATAAGTTAATTAAAATAATTTTAATTAAGTACCATGTGTCACAGCCATACACGTATTAAAACTATAGTATAAGTTATATCTTATATGACGTAAGATAAATATAATCAAGTGCTATGTGTCACACTTGTAGAACTATGTAATGCAGCGGTGTTAACAAATTTTACTTTACATTTATAAAATATATGATTAAAATTAAACCAAAATGCTACTAATTATCGTACTAGTCAAATTAAAAATCCTAATGCAATAAAACCTTAGAATCCACGAGAGATTGAGAAAAAAAATTCCAAAATATAATTGCATCAAAATTCTCCAGTAAATTGCCTAAAGGCTGCAGACAACTTTAATAATGTAAAACCTAATACTAAATTAGGAAACGAAAATATATATGAACCTAAAATTTATGAAATTTGACAAATAAATAATAATAGTAGAATCTCAAAAGAAAATTAAAATAAATCAGTAGTTTATTAAAACAACTAATAAAGTTTAGAAATATAATTTTTTATATGATTTAGATGTTATACGAACTGAAAACATAATATTTTTCATAGGTTTAATTACTATATAATATTTTCACGCAAATTATATATTAAATTTTTACTAATATAAAACAATCTTGAATCCTATACATCAAATAGGCTAAAATAAAAGAAGAATTGTACAAAGAGGTCATTGATTTTCACCTTCTAAAGAGTAGGTATTATGTGGAACGACAATTCTGGTAGTGAGACTGTTATGAAAACACTATAGTATAGGAGAGTTGATTTGGGAGCGTGAGCCGAGATGCAAAGTCAGTTTTTCAATCTTTTTGCCTTTACCTTATCCTATTCTATTTTTTTTATTAAATTTCGAGTACAAAATTTTTGTAAAAAGAGACTATTGTAGCTCAAATTATTTTTTGTTAAATTATTTTGATACATTATTACTTCAATATTATTTTAATGAGTCTATTTATTTTAAATCTGAGTGAATGTTTAAGTCAATATTTATTGTAAACCTCATTAATTACTCTTAATTACTTTTGTGAAATAAGAAAATGGTAAAAGAAAAAAAATACATTGTTAAAAAAATTATTTTTCCTAAGTTTGCTGTCACTGAGCATACACACCAAGTATATCTTCGAGGTGTCAAGGGTGATTATAATACTGTCTGATAATGATGATAGTTTATATTCTCAACAACCCCCATGCGAGCTCTCTTTGTAGGATTAGAGCTTTTCTTGTCGGCAAGGCTTGTCAATAAAATGCTCTCAGGAGAAACCAGCGTAAAGCTAGCTGCAGTATTTTAAGTACTTTGACAGGTTCATTAACTTTACCAAGTGCACAGGGCTAACTTACAGCATAGCATGTACATGACCTATGCACTGCAATCAAAATTAACTGATCAGGCTATTCCAACGTCCTTTAAGGATGTCACATGCCTTTGGGTAGGGAACTGCCTGCAATGTAACATTTTGGTCAACAACTTTTTTTGTTACAAGATCCAGCCTCATCAATGTATCCATAGCTTTATCAACTGGCATTTCAACCTGCATACACGTCAGGTTAATTATGAATGAATGTAGAAACAGTAACGGCAATTGACCGAGACCCTCATTTATACCTTTTCTTTAAACATTTTATACATAAACCTTTCACAGTTGTCCTTAATGTTCTCGGCGCAACTGGCCTGCAGTCCAAAAAGAATTTTAGGTGATATACTCGCCAACGAAATGTCTTCAGAAGTAGCCAAATGATTGGGAAAAAAAAAATCTAAACCAAAGATGACCATCTCTGCAAATCTAAACTAAGTCTACTTATACCAATATCCTAGTTAATAAATTAGAAATTGCATCCAAAACAAAAATTCATTTAAGAATTTAGGCTTGAGAATTGTAATTAATAAGCATGCAACATATCATACAAGAACTTTTCAAGTTTACACACTAATTCAGACTTCCCTTGAGTAACAAAACTAAGAGATTGCTCCATATGGACTTTCTTCTGCTAGATCACCATGTAAAAAAGTATTTTTGACATTGAGCAGACAGATAGACCGATAAGCGGTTGCCAACGAGAGAAACAGATTAGATTGGCAAAAGTGATCGTAGCAATTAGGAAAAGTATAAAAAAATCAAGCCATACACCTCTGTATATCCTTTGGTAACCAGTCAAGAGAACCACAATGATGCACTTTAACAGTATAAACCTAGCGGCAACCAAGATTTTCTAAGAGAAAGACAAACCAACTCCCAAGTATCAATGGCTCGAAGAACAGACATCCTGTCTTTTATCATAGGGGACTAGTCAAAATGAGAGAGAGTTTCATGCATAGAGTTAGGGATAGAAATAAAGGATATGGAAGAAATAAATGTATAGTATGATGAAAATGAGGCATAGTAAGGGGAAAAAAGTTATAGATAAGATAAGAGTACAAGTACCTTCATCTTTTGTAGAGCAATAGGCAGTAAGGATCACACGCAATAGCCATAGACACAGGAGAAGGTAGTAGAGCAATTAAAACAGTAGGAGGTTCAACTACCTTGTATCTGGTATAAACTTGTAAGTTAGAACTATCAAGTCGCCATGAAGTGGATGGGGAATTTGAAAGGTAATTGGGAATAGAGGTCGGAAGAACTTGTAAAGGGAGACACTCATTTAAAGAAGATAAGGACTGAGACTTGAAAAGAAAATGTGTGGACTCAAAGAAGGTGACATTGAAACAAACAAAATAAATATGAAGGGACGGATTGAAACGATGATAACCATTTTGTAGATGTGAAAATACCTAAGGAAGACACGTTAATGGGTTCGAGGAGCTAGCTCATCAACCCTAATTGTGACGTTGGTGAACAAAAGCTACACATCCGAATATCCAAGGTGGAAGAGGAAATAAGGACTATCTGGAAAACATGATAGAATGGGGAGATTGACTACGTACGATGGATGAAGGCAGATGGTTGAACAAATGACACAGTGAGAACATCATGACATTGATTTGAAAGAGTGAGCATTGTGTGATCTTAATGAGATGAATATTCTTTCTTTCAGCTATTTCATTTTGTTGTCGAGTGTGAGAACTAGAGGATTGATGAAGCGTTATAAAGGAGACCTATAATCAGTGAATGGTTTAGAAAAACATTCCCGTGCATTATCACTATGAAGAATTTTAATGGGCTTCCCAAATTGATTTGTATTTTATTACAAAAAGATTGAAGAATTTTAATGGGCTTCCTAAATTGATTTGTATTTTATTACAAAAAGATTGAAAGATAGAAAATAACTCATAATGTTCTTTAATTAAATATAGCCAAGTAGTTTAAGAAAAATCATCCACAAAAATAACAAAGTACAAAAAACCCATGTTTGAGATAACACGACTCGGACCCCAAATATTTGAATGAACTTAATCAAAAGGCTATAAAACTCCATAACCGACTCGAGGAAAGAAGGAAGCACGATGACACTTTCCTAATTGACAAGACTTATGATTCAAAGATTACAATTGACTTAAACTAGGACCATAGACTTCAACTTGACTAGTGATGGATAATCAAGGCGACAATGAATCTCCAAAGGTGAAGCCATGGAAAAAGCAGACTATAAGGGCTTACGTACTTGGTGTATCAAGATACTAAACCCCTTTAGCTTAATGTCCTATATTTTCTTCTCCTTTGTTCGTCAAATCTTGAATAATGAAACAATGAGGAGGAAAGATTATTGAACAATTTAGTTGTGAAGTAAATTTATTAACAGACATAAGGTTAAAAGTAAAGGAAAAAACATAGAGAAATGATGATAAAGGTAAAGAAGGAGAGAGATGCACCATACCAATTCCATTAACCGGGTTACCAGAACCATTAATTGTGGTAACAAGAGAAATAGTGGATGAATATCGAATGTAAAAAAATAGGTTGGATGTCCCAGATATAAGGTTTGATGCACTATAGTCCAAAATCCATGGGGAAGGGGAACAAGTAGATGAATAAATAATGGAGTTACCTCTATGCGCAAAGGAGGTAGTAGAAAGAGAAGCCTGTTGAGCTGCTTGAAACTGAAAGAGCAAGGTATACTAGTTGGATATAGTAACTGGTGGAGCAAGAAAACCCTCCCTGTTAGAAATCATATCAATTGGTAGGAGGAGCATCAGTGGAAGCATCATGTGCCATTTGGGCTAGCTTACCATAAAGTTTCCAATACTTTTTCTCAGAGGTATCCGTCGCAAACTTAGCATTTAGCCTGAGGTCCTTTACCTTTGTTATTGCGGTTTCCTCCACGATTATCTCAAGAGGCAAGTACATGAGTAGGTCTCGACAAGGGATAGAAAAGAAGCTCCACCAAAAATCCATGCCTTAACAGACTCGAATTCGAGATCAAAGGCAGCAAGAAATTTCAACACAACCATCTATTCCCTTTGCTTTTGCATCTCATGAGTATCAATAGATAAGGGTTGAAGGGAATTCAACTCTTTATACATTCTCTTCAAGGCTACGAAGTATTTGGTAATATTTTTACTAGATTGTTGGAGCTTAAAGAAGTCACTAGAGACATTGTACATGCGACCAAGGTCACCGGAGTACAATTGGTCAACATAATCCCAGATCTCCCTGCACGAGTCTAAATGGGCACATAAATTTGCAACCTCGGCCCCCATAGAGTTCCATAATAAACTTAAAGATATTTGCATCATCTTGGACCCAAGTCATAAGTAGCTGTAGTTGTTACTAGAGTAGTTTCAACAAGATTTACCAAGTTCAATCAAGGCAATCTTGGCTGCATTTGACTATTGAAGAAAATTCTTTTCATTGAGTTTTCGATTGGTCAAATGATGAGCAAATGAAAGAAATTACCTTGAAATTAATTGGAAGGGCACTTGAAACAATACTTGTCTCTAAAGCCAATGGTGGTAAGAAATTTCAAGTCTGAAGAGCCTGAAATGTCTTGGACTAGTTGTGGTATCCTGAAGAGTCACCAAAGTTTAGTAGTCATCGAAAAAGTAGTTGGGAGGGCCGCTTGAGGGAGTCAATCACTTTGTGGGTGAGTGTTGACCTAGTAGGCCGCAATACAATGGTTCTATAGAAAGCTCTGTAACGAGTAGATCTCAATCGCAAAGTCTTCTAGGGCCACGTGAGAGCGCGTGGGTGCTTATCAAACACATACATTGCTATGGTGGTCGTCGTTGACCGACGTGGAGGGCTTCGGTTGCGTCAGCAACTGGTTGGAAATCGTGATTGGATTTTGATTTGGAGTTCCTGATGATAATGGACTATTGCTATGATTTGTGTTTGCGGCGATCAAGAGAAGACTAGAGCTTTCAACTGTGATTTGGTCAACAATTGAAGAAGTCTTTGATGAAGGCTAGGGTTTCTGATTTTGAGAAGAGGATGGAATGAAATATTTAGGACCTTTGCTTTGATTACATGTAAAGAAAAAGAACTGAAATAGAATGACTTAGCCACTATAGGGTATTACTGATTCTATTTATATACATGAACTTCACAGAATTAGGAAACAATTAATCACATCTCCTATTCTAGGAAGGAATCAATCTATACCTATTTCTATATTGACAATCAACTCATATTTCTAAAACTATCCTTGTACACTTGAATGATAAAATTCAATAGAAACATAAATACACATGTTCAGTGAAAACACACACAAAGATTACCCAACACATGATTGCATAATATTTAAAGCATGCTTCTCGTGAAATTCTAAAGTTTCAGTTATTCTTTGTTCACGTGCTACTTTTCAATTTTTAGATCATTGGTACCTTTTGTTGTCAGCTTTTGTCAGGGCTAAAACAAGTATGTTCAAGGAAATGCCTAAATGATTGAAAAATTAGAAAATAAAACAACCATCTCACATGCCAAAAAAGTAATATATGATTAGCAAAATGATCACAATGAACAAATTTATTGCGACACTTGCATTATCTGATTGTTTCTCGAAGTCTCAACTAAGAAACATAAAACTGAGAAGAAAGGCAAACCTGGTTCGTATCCATTTTGAGTAGGATTGCATAAGCCAATATGGCTTCCTTGTACTGCATACAGAAAGGAAAGGAAAGTAACCACACCAGAAAAACAAAAAAGAATAGAGAGAGACATATAGAAAAATAATAAGCAATCCGTGGTAGCAAAAAGATAAAAAAAAAAAAAAAAATGAACTAGAGAATGTTTAGCATCTATAAAGCAAGAAAACTCAAAAATGGGTAAGATATCTGTTACAGATTGGACATGCCACACCATTTTTCTTTTTTTCTTTTTTTTTATTATAGTTCTTTAATCAGATATGGTTAGGATGGGAATGACTTGAGTATTGCAATATTTTATAAACTATTTCATCAGTAAAACTATTTCTTCAGCATGTTGAATAATGTCTAGAGTTACGATTCAAATATTGAACTATTTTATTTTGCTAATAATTTTAGTTTCTGGATGGTATTTTAGGATACAAAACTAAAAAAAAAATGTATAAAAATATATATATATATTTGGTTGTATTCCCACTGCCTTCCTATCCTTATTTTTTCAAAATCAACGTGCCCCATGTCTCCTATGTTGCGTCCGTATATCATGTCCGTGCTTCTTAGTTTAGCATCTTCCCCATTGTTTCTTTCTATAAGCACCTGTCTCTTAGCTGTCTACAGGGAAAAAAAAAGATTGAAAAGCTTCTTACTTGCTGCTGCTCAGAAGCATCCAGAAGAAAGTGAACTGCCCCAAAGCCACTTGCTAAGGTTTTCTCGTACAGAGTCTTGTTGACCAGAAGCTGCAATAATTATTGCTTATAAAAATCATATGGTAAACTCAGCAAAACGTGAACATGAACAAGATCTCCACAAAGGATAGAACACATTTGGTGAACTCACTTGATAACGATCCCATGTCTGTTTGTAACCCAAAGCCACACGAGTCACATATATTATAAGAGCACTGATTGCAATCACATCTAGAAGTATTGCTGACCTGTATTAAAAATTAAACAATTTCTCAAGTGAAACTACACAAGGATGCAGAATTTTATTCAAAGCACTAGTATCAGATAAAAAGAAGGCAAAGAAATGAAAAAGAACAGTCAGCATAAGTAAATTCCATTCTGAAGCAATAAGAGATGTTTTTGAAGAATACAAGTAAAAGAGATGAATGGATTCATTTAATAATGGTCATTGTAAGAGATCAAACTAAAGAACTCTTATTCTTTTGGTTTCATCCTCCTTGAAATAGTCCCTAGGTCAGTTTTTAGTCTTTTAACACCTGGGTTTTAAGACTGAGGCCTCTCTTATGTGTTGTTGGGCTTCTTGACAATACCATTCAAACATATCAAAGGGAATTAATTTAGGGATGAATAAAACAAATGGGCAAGTTATAGAATCACATCCATGCAATTCAGTTTGCCAAACGATATAAATATTAATAACAATTAATAACTAAAGAGTTAGTACCCTTGACCCAAAGCTTGCTCCAAGCTATGCACAGTGTCTCCATTTGAAACTATAAGATTCTCTCTCTCGTGCAAATCTTTTTCTTTTCTCGGCCACTTTTTTGTATTTTATTTTTTCATAGGAACCAAATAGGAAGGGAAATAATAAATAAAGACTGAAGTTTTTTATTTTTATTTTCAAAATTCAATAGAAAAGGGATAGTATTAAATTTATATACCTATATGTAGATAGCCGTGTAAAGCTTTGCCTGGTGGACGACTAGGCATTGGTCGCTGTAGCTGGCAAGGCTCCAGGAAGGGTCTAACAACGGTTGATGGTCTGATGTTGGTTGAAAAGGATGCTACAAAGCTTTGTCAATGGTGTCGACGTCAGCTTTGTGGATATGTGTGGAAGATGTTCATTGTTCAGTTGTTGGGGTCACTCCCTTAATGTCGTTGGAGTCTAGTGAGGTTGCTGGTACAGTGGACTAAGTTTCTAGCGCCGGAACAGGGGCTCAATAGTTGCAACTGGCAGTTTGGAAGTTCTAAACAGTAACAACTTTGGGCTTTTGATTTAATTTGAAAAATTTTGGCCCTAAGCAATTAATCAAAGAACCAAAGAAAACTAATCTCAAGTCTCCTTCTAAACTAAATCCTTAATTAGTTCATTCAAAACTGATGAATCCAATACATCCAAGCCTTTAAATCGGCTACCCCTAAATTATGAAAATCAAATAAAATCCCAATAATTACTAAAAATTCATAAGCCCAAAAATATCAAATTATCATATACGTCATCCAATCCGATCCTTGCTGGCCAAAAGAGAATTGTAAGTTCAAACCTAGCCCATAGAAGATGAATCTAGTTTAGCAAACCATTAATGTCTTCTAGAGCTCCAATTTATGAACCATGAAAATGAAAAACTAAAAATAATAAAAATAAAGGAACAACATATATAGTTTGTCTCCATGTCAAGCTACAAGAATTCCATACACAATATGCAAAATCTGCGAACATACGTACGGCGATAATAAGACATCCTCAAATTTATAGTTTATGAAGTATGCCAAAAGTCCCAATATTGTGGCAATATCCAAGCGTACCTACAAAGGAAGCACACATGTTTAATCAAGATGAATAAGAAACATTTTTTCCGCAACATCCTTTTGCCAAATATCTCAAAATTCTACAAGGAAAAAAATGAAGACAAGACAGTAGGACAAAAAGGAGACAGACTAAGAAGCAAAAGGTGGACAATAATGAGAAAACATCAAAACTGAGTTCCGTCTTTTATAAATGTAGCAACAAGTACAAAATACCCCCGTTAACAGAAACCCATTCCAACTAACTAAAATTTCCAAAAAAATTTGCCGGACAAAAAATTTAGGCTAAAAAATTAAATTGAAACGTTATTCCATGGAAATAGCCATTCTCACATGAAGTGGGAAAAAGGTATTCTACAATTTAAGTGATGGAGTCGCAATCAAAATTTGATCCAAAAATTGAAAAACATAAAAACAAAAAACAAACTACTACTTTCTAATAAAAAAATTCCTCTCAATTACTTCATTGGGCTGTAAAATGACAATTTTATCTCTCGACCTTATTTTCAATCTAGATCCGAACTTGGACTGTAAAAAAACTATTTTACCTCTAGGTCCACTTCTTTTTTTTTTTTTTTCAAATTTTTATTTCGAGCTCTTGGAAAAGCTAATAAAAATATTTATTCATATTACTTAATAACTAAGAAAATTTTGATCTCATCTAAACTCGGATTGTAAAATGACAAATTTACCCCTAAGTTCATTTTTTGCCCAAATTTGCATTTTGGGCTTTTCAAAAGGTTAAAAAATATTTATTGATGCGTTTCTTAAGAACCGGTAAAATTTCAATTCAATTTGAATTCAAATTGTGAAATGACGATTTTACCCCTGGGTCATTTTTGTCCAAATTCGCATTCTAAGTTGCCCTAAAGGCTAAAAAAAATATCATTGACATATTTCTTGATAGTTGACAAATTTCAGCCCAATCCGAATTCAAACTATAAAATGACTATTTTACCCCCAGGCTCGTTTTTGGGCTAATTTTGTATTTTAGGCATCTCAAATGGCAAAAATATTTATTGACATGTTTCTTAATAATTAAGAAAATTTTAGCCCAATTCAAACTTGAATTGTAAAATGATTATTTTATCCCTAGGCATTTTTTTTTACTGAAATTCTTGACCCGGAAATAAAGTTTATTTTTATAATTTTTTAAAAAAAATTAATGTTAGTAATTTTTATTATATTTCATTATAATTAGAATATGTAATCAAATTATGAAATTTTAAATGTTTATTCTATTCCCATTATTTTCATATTGACAACCAAACAAAAGGAATACAATGAGTATTTCATCCCATTCCCTCATCATATTTCATTCCATTCTATTCCATTCCCACATACCAAACGTAGCTTTGGTGGTTTCTTCTTCAGTTTAAGTTCCATTCACTTCCATATGATGGTTCATATAATAAGGTCCGCAATGAGATAAATATTCATAGCATTTGTGTTAAAATGAAGTGTCGTATGCAAAATACTTACAAATCTAATCATCAGGTTTCATTATAAATTCAATTCTTGAGCACCTATAATATTGATTACATATAGATGCAAATTTGAAAAAATATTTATGGAAATGGGTTGGAATATTGTTATTTTTTGAGCAAATGGAGTCAATCTTGATTTTGCACTCAAGTAGTTAGCAATAAATTTTAGTTGTATTTCACAAAGCCAATCAAGGAATCATTTAACCAGTCGATCAAAGAAGGATCAGGGTTATCTCCATTTCGTGCTTGGAATGGAGTTCCATTTCATTTCATGGATTCATGGCAACTCATTAAACAAGAAATCAATGGTCAAGATATATTCATGTAAAGTTATTATTATTATTATTATTACTACTACTACTACTACTACTACAACGACCATTTTGAAATGAGTGGACGCTTGTTGCATCCTAATCGAATACTCAATTGACATGCATTGGTCACTTT
>QLOD02000009.1:1035388-1104878 GCA_003260245.2 Sideroxylon spinosum
TACAACGACCATTTTGAAATGAGTGGACGCTTGTTGCATCCTAATCGAATACTCAATTGACATGCATTGGTCACTTTTAAAAACATATCTTATTATTGTTTAAAACGGACATTTGACATGTTGGATATATCCAATTTGCTTTATTATTTTTTAAACGGACATGTGACACATGATGGATACTTAGAATTTTTTTCTTTTTTGTGTTGATTATTTAATCAGTATGTGGTTGAATGTTGATGATTTTTCAGTATTTGGAAAAATAAGGTTAGTTGAGAGAACTTTTGCTGCAACAAGCAGTCCCCATATGACCCCTATTATTAAAAAGCGATCTTTCAAATAGCGTTTTCTAAAAGCACGGTTTAAAAAGTGCCTTTTGAACTTCTATAATTCCTTCAACAAACCGTTTTCATATCACTCCTGTTAATACAACCACCAATACAACAACAAACATAACTTCATGTTATAACCACCAATACATCATCAACAAATACGAACCTTGTGAATATATATATATATATATATATTTTTTTTAAAATACAATAACATGTAAACTAAAAGTCTAAAACATCGTAATATCCATAAATGTGAAAAAAAAAATAATAACATCAATCCATATACAGTAAAATAACAAAACAACTCGTATTTTTTTATTCACATTTATAGACATTATGGATATCTTAATTTACATTTTATTTATATTATACATATACATTTTCACAGGATTTGTATTTGTTATTATTATATTGGTGGTTATAATATGAAGTTGTGTCTGTTGTTATATTAGTGGTTGTGTTAATAAGGGTTATATGGAAATAGTTTGTTGAATGAATTATAGAAATTCAGAAAACACTATTTGAAAGTGTGTTTTTAGAAAACACCCTTTCAAAGAGCGCTTTTAACAGGGGCAATATGGAAGCAGTTTGTTGTAGTTGTAAAAGTTCAGACAACACTCTTTCAAAGAGTGCTTTAAGAAGAAAGTGCTCTATGAAATGGCATTTTCTAAAAAGCACTATTTGAAAGAGTACTTTCTCAACTAACAGTATCCAAATATTGAAAATTCATCAACATTCAGTCAAACACTGATTAAATAATCAGCACAACATCAAAAAAAGGTTTGGATACTTACACGTCTTATTATTTTTTGGGGCGTTGCATATATTAAAACATGTCTTATTATTTTTTGAACAGACATGCGAGAAGTATCAGATAGTTATCAAAATACTTCGTGTTATTTTTACTTGTCATATACTCGTTGAATACTTTATTGATAAGGGTCAAACACTTATCAAAATGTGCCTTATTATTTTTTTAAATGGACACAGCAAGTGTCCTCATTAAACATTATTGACGTGTCAACTACATATAAAAACATACCTCGTTATTTTTAATTTTTCAAATAGAAACTCAAACACATCTTTACCAACAACACTTGTCTTGTCTTTATCAAATATATTATTGATGTGTTGGGAACTTATTGAAACGTATCTTATTATTTTGGGATAATTGCCTTTTTATCCCTCTGTATTTAAGGTGAAAATGATTGATATCCCCTTAACTTTGAAAACCTAACTTGGCATACCTTATACTTTCAAGTAAAGTGAAGTCATGAACAACATTAAGTTTTCAAGTGAAAAGAGAAAAAAAGCTCATTAAAAGTCAAAACGAATTGAGGATGTAAGTGCAGGTAATATAAACTATACGTGATATAAATGCAATTTTTAAATTTACTAAGAGCCAAAACTGTTATCTTTGACAAATTTTTTAACATTTTTACTTTTGTCTAAAATACAAAGGGTATAAAGTAAGTTTTTAAAGTTCAGGGGTGTAAGTAATTTTCACATTGAGTACAGGAAGTAAAAAGACAAGTATTCCAAATATTTTTATATCTAAAGTAAACATTGAAGACACATCTCAGCCACTAATTTTTCATTTAATAAGGTGGCACACATCCATGAAATGGAATGGAGAGGATCCAAATCCATCAAAGAGACATTTAAACATTCAAAGAGTTAGGAGTCCAATATGTCGTAGGATTTAGAGAAAAAAAGAAAAAGGTTTATAAAAGGATCTTTGTATACATCTTTTCAAGAAAAGTTTCAATTGTTGGGATTTTTTTTTTTTTTTTAATTTTTGTTTATCATTGGATACACTCCAATCAATGTCATTCTTAGACGTGAGAGTGTGTGGAAACAACTAATCGATGTATCTCGTAGAATGAGATGCCCCCGCTCTTTGAGAGGTGAAATGGCGGTTGAAGCAGACAAATTTAAGGTATGTTCTGATTTTAGAATTTATTTTAACTTGAATTTCACGAGAAGAGTAGGTTCTTAGTTTTGGGTAGATTAACATTGTAATTTGATTTAACTGTATATGGCATCTATTTTTTTACCCTCTGGTCCAACTTCACAGGTTGTTTCTTTATTGCCCAAGAACAATATGGCATCTTGTAGGCAAAACATGGTTGCTATTTCAAACAATGCTAGAGGTAGGCAGATGCATCTTGGGAGCTAGAGGATGATATTAAAGAAGAAATACCATTGTTAGAATATAAGGATTTTATTCTCTTTCCTTACTAGTTTTATTCTTGTTTCCCTATTTATTATTATTTCATTCCCTTACAAGTTAGGATTGCTGTATTTCCTTTTCTAAGACTTCCTTATTTGGTGTAAGACTTTGATTATAAATAAGAGTAAAGGGAGAAGAGAAAAACCAATACAATTCTCTCTCTTTTTATTTTTTCCAACTTGGTAAGAGCAAATCAAATCTAGTTTCAAGAAAAAAGAAAAGGGGGCAGAGGAGTGACCGTCGGAGCTTCTGGTCTGCCGTCGGCAGGTCTCCGGCCATCGGAGTTCACCGTCGATCCCCTTGAGGAGTCGCCTCCTGCCGACGATCCTCCCCACCGGAGCTTGTCGCCGGAGCAGTTCCAACGCGCCTCCACACGCATCTCGCAATCGCGGCCCGTGAGGGCGCGTGACCTCTCCGGCATCTCACCGGCGACACGCTGCTGCTCGCCTGACGGAGAGGGATCTTCTTTGTTGCTGGTGATCCTTGTCTGACAATCTGTGATGAGTTCTTCCTGCCATGGTTGCTGATTTCTTCTCTGCTGCTGCTCGGTTGCTTCTCTGTACTGATCTGCTGCTCGTTTGATGATTTGTTGAGGATTTGCTACTGTCATCTTTGCCAATCTCTTCTTTATGATGATCTGCTGAAATTCTGTTCTAATTTGGTGACTTGCTGATCCCTGGCTACTGATTTAGTTGATTCTTGATAATTTTCTTTCTTGTTGATTTTGGTTTTATCATTCCATGGCAAAAGGGAAAGTTAATACTACTGAATCGAAATCGATATTAACGAAAGATGAAGATATTCCTCGGTCAATTACTTCTAAGAAATTGATTGGATTAAATTATTTGGCTTGGGCTCATGCGGTAAAGGTGTTTCTTCGTGGGAAAAAGAAACTGAAATTTCTTACTGATCTTCCACCCAAAACCAATGATAGTGGGTATGATGATTGGCTCAGTGAAGATTCCGTTGTTATGGGGTAGTTGTGGCACAGTCTTGAACCTCACATTGCTACTACCGTCGAATTTTGTGATTCTTCAAAGAAAATTTGGGATTCCCTCGCTGACTCATTCTCCCAACAAAGTAATGTTTCAAGAGTTTTTGAATTATATGAGTAGATTTTCACAATCAAACAAGCAAGTCGTCCTCTTTCAGAATATTATAGTATTCTGAAGAACCTATGGGATCAGTTGTTACAGCATAGGCCATTTACTACAGATCTTGAGCAACAAAAGCGGTACTGGAAAGATTTTATGATTGCCTCTCTTCTCTCAGGGCTTGATTCAGATTTGCGTGGTTTTAAAGATCAAATCCTTGCCAGTGAAACCTTGCCTACCGCTGCCAATGCCTATTCTCGTCTGTTGAGATCATCTTTAGGGCACCGTACATCGGTTCAGACCACTACTTCAGAAACTTCTGCTTTGATCTCACATAACACTGCCCAAGGAGTCTCTCGTGGAATGCAAGGACGTGGTCGCACCTTTCGAGGTTCAACCCGTGGTGGTCGTTCTTCTCAAAGGCGTGGAGATAGAAAATGTTCTCATTGTGGACGAACCAATCACACTAAACCATATCATTGGGCTAAGTATGGTAAGCCAGATCAAGTCCACTATGTGTCCGATAATCCTACTCCTGTGGCTTCCACCCAGTCAGAGTCTTCAAGTACTAACAATGACCTTGCTGCTCAACTCAGTGAATTGCTACAAACTCTTCGAGCCCTTCCTCATCTACTTCCACTATTACCTTAGCAAATTCAGGTAATATTGCTTGTATTGCTTCCGCTCTACCTTCCTGGGTCATTGATTATGGTGCAAGCTCCCATATCTCTGGTAACTCTTCATTATTCTCTCATTTAAAATCCATTACTTATTATGTTGTCTTAGCTGACGGATTTTCTCGTCCTGTCAAAGGACATGGAGTTCTTTCTCCCCATTCTTCAATCCATTTGCCTCAGAGTCTTTATGTGACTAATTTTCCATTCAATTTATTATCTGTTAATCAATTGACAAAATCCTTATATTGTTCTGTAACCTTCTCTCCTACTTTTTGTGTGTTTCAGGACCTCAAGACCAAGAGGACGATTGGTTTGGGGCATGAGAAAGATGGACTCTACTACCTGGATCCTGCTAGTCTTCCTCCCATAGCTTCACCTGTTTTGAGTGTTATGGTTTCTCCTCTGCAATGGCATTTTCATCTTGGGCATCCCTCTTTAAATAAATTAAAGTCTGTTATTTTTCATTTAAGTCCTGTATTGAGTCTAGAATATGAAGCTTGTCAACTTGGCAAGCATCATCGTAGTTTTTTTTCGAGTCATGGAGTCAGTCGTAAACCTGAACCTTCTGATTTGGTTCATGCTGATATTTGGGCACGTTCTCGCATTTCTAGTATGAATGGATATCACTATTTTGTTATCTTTGTTGATGATCATTCTCGTATGACTTGGTTATTTTTGATGAAAAATAGATCTGATTTACCTTATATTGTGACTCATTTTTACAATGAGATTTCTACCCAATTTGAGAAACGTATCAAAATTTTTCGCACCGATAATGCTCTAGAATACCTACAATCTGTTATCAAGTCTTTTTGTGCTGATCGAGGTATTATTCATCAGACCTCTTGTGTCCATAACTCTCAGCAAAATGGTGTTACTGAGCGTAAACATCGTCATTTGCTTGATGTTGCTCGTACTATGATGTTTAATATGCAGGCGTCAAAACCCTTTTGGGGCGATGCTGTTCTCACTGCATTTTCTCTCATCAATCGTATGCCTTCTGTGGTGTTGGGCAATAAGTCTCCTTTTTCCATCCTATATCCTGATGGTTATCCATTTCCTCTCAATCCTCGTGTTTTTGGTTGTGTGGCATTTGTTCATATTCTTAATCCTGGTTTAGATAAGTTATCTCCTCGTTCTAGAAAATGTATTTTCTTGGGCTATCCTCGAACCCAAAAAGGGTATGTTACTTTTTTTAAGTCAACCCCCTTCTTTTCTCCCTCTGGGAATCAATTATCTCATGATCTTATCTCTAGTACTCAAGGGGAGTCCTATCCTACTCGTGAGGGGGAGACTAGTCCTATACTACCACTGCCCATGTTTTCCCCTTCGTTGCACGAGTCTCAGCAACAGTCACCCCCTCAAATGCAAGTGTATCAGCGGAATCAGGATAGACCCGTCGTTTCCTATGGCCCATCTCAATCGACCAATGCGTCTGAGGTTCCAACTACCATTTCTCCTGCCTTTGATGATGATTTACCTATTGCTTTGCGTCGAGGTAAATGTGCTTGCACACAACATCCTCTTGCTAAATTTGTTTCCAATCATCATACTTCTTCTTGTTTGTATTCCTTTGTACTTTGTCTTCTGTTTCCATTCCAGCTTCATATAAAGCTGCACTATCTTCTCCTAGATGGAAGCATGCCATGGATGAAGAAATGGACGCACTTTATAAAAATAATTACCTGCAGGGAAGTAATCAGTGGGATGTCGTTGGCTTTATAATGTCAAGTATCTCCTAGATGGCTCAGTTGAGGGACTTAAAGCCCGACTTGTTGTAAAAGGTAATACTCAAACCTATGGCATTGATTATCAGGAGACCTTCTCGCCAGTGGCTCGGCTTAATTCTGTTCGGCTTCTTCTTGCTGTGGCTGTAAGTCAATCTTGGCCTCTTTACCAGCTGGATATTAAAAATGTCTTTCTCCATGGCGCACTTCAAGAGGAAGTCTATATGGATCAACCACCGGGCTATGTGGTTTCTGGGAGTGAACACTTAGTCTGTCGGTTACGTCGTGCCCTATATGGTCTGAAACAATCCCCACGTGCTTGGTTTGATCGCTTCAGTGAAGTTTTGTTAAAATATGGTCTGCAGCTATCTACCTCAGATCATTCTCTCTTTACCCAGCACTCTTCTTCTGGTATCATTGTATTGATTGTGTATGTTGACGACATCATTATCTCAGGAGATAACGTCACAAGTATTGCTGCTTTAAAAAACTATTTAAGTCAACACTTTCATACCAAAGACTTGGGTGCCCTTCGCTATTTTCTTGGCATAGAAATAGCATGATCTAGTGCCGACCTTATGCTCTTTCAGCGCAAGTATGTTCAGGATCTTTTATCTGAGACTGGCTTACTTGGTTCTCGACCTGCTGACACTCCTATGGACGCATCGGTTAAACTTGATACGACTACTGGTTCATCATTCTCTAATGTGAGTTGTTATCGACGTTTAGTGGGAAAATTGATCTATCTCACAGTCACTCGGCCTAACATTACCTATGCTGTGCATATTATTAGTCAGTTTATGCATACTCCTCGTTTCGCACAGTTTGAAGCGGTGTGTGTGTCGTATTTTACATTACTTGAAGGGTGCTCCTGGCCGTGGTCTATTATACCGACCGTCCTCCCTTTCCGTGACTGGTTATAGTGATGCTGATTGGGCTGGGAACCGAGATGATCACCGGTCAACTTCAGGCTATTGTACCTTCGTTGGTGATAATCTCGTTACTTGGCGCAGGAAGAAACAACAAGTCGTGGCTCGTTCAAGCACCGAAGCTGAGTACCGTGCTATGGTTCATACTGCCTCTGAAATGCTCTGGGTTCGTGCTCTGTTTCGTCATTTTGGTAGTGATGTTCCTAACCCCATGGTGATGCATTGTAACAATCAAGCTGCCATCTTTATTGCAAGTAATCTTGTGTTTCACGAACGTACCAAGCATATTGAGGTGGATTGCCACTTTATTGGGGATTTGGTGCTTCGCAAATAGCTGAGTACTCCGTTTGTTCGATCCTCTTATCAATTGGCTGATCTTCTCACCAAGCCTTTACCTTGCTCCTCAATTTAGAGTCTCTCATCCAAGTTAGGCATTTCTGACTTATATGCTCCAGCTTGAGAGGAGTGTTAGAATATAGGGATTTAATTCTCTTTCCTTACTAGTTTTATTCTTGTTTCCCTACTTATTATTATTTCATTCCCTTACAAGTTAGGATTGCTGTATTTCCTTTTCTAAGACTTCCTTATTTGGTGTAACACTTTGGTTATAAATAAGAGTAAAGGGAGAAGAGAGAAACCAATTCAATTCTCTCTCTTTTTATTTTTTCCAACTACCATCAAGGGCCTCAACCATTCGATGACTTGGGTATGTTAAGTTTAGATGACTGAACTTCTTTTTGGAGGTTGAGAATGTAACAACCAGCTTTAAAAAAATTAAATAATTAAACATAAACATGATGGAAGTCTCATGTTGATTTGGAAAACCCAGTAGCCACTTCAACGATTTGGCAAAAATGAAGAAGAGATTTGGGTTGGACAAGAGATTGGTAGATCTACCCAAATCTTAGTATGCTAATCATACGATGAAAGTTAGTACTTATGCTATATAACTTCAATTTGGTTTTCTTTCACATGTTGCATGCATATAATGTTTAGTTCTCTAGCAATTTTTCAATAATGTTTAGTTCTCTAGCAATTTTTCAATAAGCCTATAGTGACCTTTTAGACATGTATGGGATACTCCAATCCTTAGGAGTCTTTTGAGACCAACCATCCGGTGTTTGGATGAGATAATTGAAAAATGTTAAAACTTGGAACATACTGTGACCGTTACAATCAATTTTTTGGCTCTTTTAAAGGTTGTTATTTTTCGATAAGTAATCAAAAATCTTATAAATGAGCATCGAGAAGATGTGAAGTGTGACCCGAAGGTCAAGTTACACTTCCAAAGGTTTTTATCTTTTACTTACAAAATATCAAATATACGAGACCACAAATTGCAACAAACTTTATGCTTTTGATATCCATGTGTATTCCCAATTAATAGGAGGATCATTAGGTCAAAGCAGATACGAATGAACACACATGAATGAGTACCGCAATATACCATTACCTGATAAATGCGCACATATATAAAACACAAAAACTGCAAATAATTGTGAAAACCAATTCAAATACATAGCATAGATGAAGCTATTTGACGCCAGTTTACAACAGCACTATGGAATTTAATCAGAAACTCTCCCATGGCACAATGAAAGTGAATCTTCGTTTCATACCGTGTCTAGGATACGGAAAGACAGCTTTTTGTGTGGAAAAATAACCTATAGATGGAAAACAAAAGGCTATCATCATTAGATGAAATTTCATTTTCAAACTCAGAGAGAAAGATGAAGACTTGAATACTAAAAAGGAATGAATTTCACATTAAGCTATTAGACAAATCTTATAAACATTGAGTGCACAAGAATTTACTGGTAAATCTGGAAGAGAAATCCTCTCATAAATCTTCAACTTCAATGAAGGAACCTCAGTTGTATCCTCAGATTCTCCCTGATCCCTTTTCTCAGTGAAAAGTAAAATTAATTCTTCGAATGCTGGCTCCTAAATTGGAAACACAAAAACTTGCAATATGTGTTGACTGTAATCTCATAATGGTGATATAGAGCAAAGTTTGACACCAAAAATATTTAATGCAGTTATAAAACTGACAAACATACAAAGCTACAAGGAAATAAAGAAACATGTAAGAAAACCCACAGATCATCTCAACAAAGTCTATTATGTAGTCGACAATTCAGTAGGTTTTTTTTTTTTTCCCCTTTCAATTTAAATATCCAAACTTTATTAAGAAACTCATCAAGAGGATGCCACCATTTTACAAATCATACCCTATTAAGCATGGGATTCAAATCCATTAACTCAACAAAGCTTAAAAAATTATGTAGTCTAGCTCTTTACCCCCAAATAAGAAGCTATACAAAATGGAGAAAAAAGAAGTACTTTTAATTCTAGATAAAGGATTCTCTGTATAAATAATCTTCCACTCCTCTCCCTCCAAAAAATCCATCATAAACCAAAATGAATAATCCTCTACATCTCCTTTCTTCTCTTGCAAATAGATCCCAAACATTTGAGCGAGGCTTCCTAATTACATATGGAAATCCTCCCTACCAATCCTTTCCTAGATTACAATGGAAAAAGACAGAAATATAAAGAAACCTAATAATAGATTCCTAGACTAATTCATACTCAAATAAGCATCAAAATCTGCTCCAAAACTTGTACAAGTTGTGTTCATAGTGATGGCCCATTCTAACAGGCCGAGGAGCCACTAGAATGGAAAGAGAAAGAACTTGACTTTTGTTCTTCCTTGCCAATTCCTATTCTAACGGGGTCTAGGCACCATTGGAACGACAGAGGGTGGCTTTGAAAGCTCCGTTCCTGTTTTATCCTTGCTTGTTCTTAAATTAAATTCAATCTCTCCCAAAATGCCAAAACTCATTCGTCACTTGTCCTACATCAGTTTCCTTGTCTGCCTTGCGGCCATTTTTGCCACGGTCACATAGCAGTTTTTGCTGTTTTCTTGTTGCCGTTTTGGCAGTCGTCCCAGGCTGGGAATCAAGGCCTCGGCAATCCCCACAGAAGGACTGTTTAGCTGCCATCTTCTAGCCATTTTCGTTCCATTTTTTGGCTAACATTTGCAATGGATTAAGGCACGTGTTGATGTAATTTTTCGTATTGCAATGGATTAAGACACGTGTTGATGTAATTTTTCGTACTTGAATTTATAAACCCAAGCTGATCTAATTTACCACATTGAGTTTGGGAGGTGGGGGGGGGGAGCGTTAAGGGCAGTATGGAAATAATCTCCTCGACGTTTTTTCATGATGCTTCCCAAATTATTTGATATTGTTTCCAGAATATTGATATTCTTCATAATCGTATCTGCATAATACTCCCTAAGATATTATGCTTGATATTCTGAAGATTTTACTCATTATTTTCGTGTATTATTCAACTATAAATAGGCTTGGTCTTTTATATAATTTATATAATGAAGTGAAAAACATTTTTCCTTTCTTCTTTCTCAACACTTTTAAGGCCCTATTTGGTAATATTTTGTTTTATGCTTTCTCGTTTATGCTTTCAAAATATTTGAAAACTAAACATAACACGTCCCATAATCGTTTTCAAATGTTTTTATTTTCACTAACTTGAAAATAGTTTTCAAATTTCTCTTATGAGAAAAAAAAAAAAAGGAGATATAATAGTCTTCACTTCGACTCGCCCATAGAAAAAAGCAAAATTCTTTTCCTCTATAACAGAACTAATGATCACTGTGGATACATAAGCCATGACCACAAGTCCTGCGGTCACCTAGGTATTCCCACGACGCATAACCTTACAAGCCACATTACCCTTTGTAGCACGCGAAGCTTCTATCCGTGGCAAAACATATCCGCGGGAACATTACTCCTACGAAGCAATTTATTCCTGGCCCGGGCTTAGAACAAAGTCCGGGGATCTTTTCAACAGTCTAATAACTAGTAGGATCATCAGAGATTCAGTGGATCGGAGCCTAGAACCAGGGGATCATTGGAATTCATTCAACCAATCTAGAGAGAGAATTAAGAGGGTGATCCCTACTCTTTCCTAGGTACGTTGAATCAGGGCGAGACATTCTCTTAACGAATTCAAAGCCCTAACTCCAGCCAAAAGGACTCCTCCCTCACCTATATAATCTCTCTTCCTCTAGAGGGTTTGATATTGATGATCAAGTATCCACCCCACTACTATCTCTCTCTCTCTCTCTCTCTCTTATTCCAAATTGCCCTGGTTCTCACTCCTCCACTGGACTTTGGTGACTCCGCTAATCATCAATATAATTCCCGAAAGGTTTGACCTCTCCAGGTTAACCTAACACCCCTTCCCCCCCCCAAAAAAAAAAAACAACTTATTCCAATGGGGAAGACAACTGATTTATTGATCATGGCCGGAGATCAAGGCAATAACAGCAATGGATCTAGAGGTAGAGAATCATCAGAAACATCGGAAATCGCAGACCAAGTCAGGATATTGACAGAACAAGTACTAGCCTTACAACAGACTCAAGCTACCATACAAAATACCTAAGAGGTGATGATGGAGGCTTTCAAAGCTCTCTAGCAAAACTCTTCACAACCCCCTTCCTTAGTCTTGACCCTTCCACCCATTGTATTGGAAAATAGCTCAAACCTCAATGTAACCCCACAAAACTTGGGACGACAAGGCATTCCTCAAACCTTGTTATCCCAGATTAACTCCACTGCCCTAAATTTCACCCCTAGCCAAACACCTTCTGCTTATTCAACAACTACCAACTCAACTCACGCCTCGTCCTTTGCTGAGCAAGGAATTCCAATCAACCACACCTTCACTCAAACTCCACCCAATTTCACCCATGTTTTTCCTACTCAGGCTCAGATCCTCCAAAATCTAAGACCTTTGTTTACTTTGGATCAACTAAACCACCAAGTTAGGGAATTGGTTCAACAAGAAAATACGCCTATTCCAGCAGGATTAGAGTTAGATCTTCGCTCTCCTTATCTTACAGCAATTTCTAAACTCCCATATCCTGAGGGATATATCTTTCCAAAGTTCATTAAGTTTGATGGGGAGAAAGGAAATGCGAGGAAACATGTCGTTTGATTTATTGATTCCCTCGGAGTATACGCTGAAGATAAAAACTTGCGACTAAGGGAGTTTTCCAAATCCCTGACCTATAAAACGAATACTTGGTATGCCAATCTCCTTGTGGAATTGGTGAGTTCTTGTGACAACTTAGTAAAAAAGTTTTATGCCAAATTCTTTTATGTGGGGGAAAGATTAACTACTCTTCATCCGCTGTGGGAATCCAAAAATACGGAGAAGATCTTTTGTCCTATGTACGGCGTTTTAGGAAAAAGGCGATGGTAAAGATGTGTATAGAGGGAATGCTGGCTACTTTTAAGATCCATCTTGTCAATCACCACTTTCTAGATTTTTCTAGTCTCTACACAGCTGTGAGGAATTTAAGTGAAACGGTGAAAGGATCCTCCCGGTCCTTTAACATTGCACCATTGCTGCCATCACGCGATAATTATGATGCCCCATGGAGGAATAAGTCACGCCACAACGACGGAGTATTTTGCCATGGATATTGGAGAAGTGGCATCAGTATATGGAAAAAGCAGGGATAAAGGACAAAGGCCAAGAACAGATAAAGGGCAAGCCCCCTTCCCCGCTCACATCTCTAAGGCATACCCAAAGGCTCTTCTTGAAGCATGGATCGCGAATGGTGCAGTCACTCAAAGTGAGCCTAAGAATCTTCCCACCAGACAACAAGAAGAAAAACCGAGCTTTTGCATTTATCATCAGACAATGAGGCATCTTACTAAAGAATGATGGGCGTTCCAGTCATTGTTCCATAAAATGGTAAGAAAAATAGATTTGGAGATCACCCCGAGAGATGTTCTCAAGAATCCTCTACCGTAGCATAAAGAAAGGAGGAATGTAATGATGATATCCTATCATGAAGAGCATCAGGAGATACCAGTATGTGCAGTGGAGGTGCCCATGCGTGAAACGTGCCAGGAGTTCGATGACATTAAGGTAGAGACAATGAGCAAGGCTCCAAGATTCAAAGCTCTTTTTAACCAACTGGGGTTATCTAAAGAAACCAGAACGAAAGCTGTTAAGGCCCTACTTCGAGCTGGTGGAGGAAAGCCAAGAAGAATGCATGGAAGTAAATGGGTCCGTAGGGAGAATCTTCAAAGAGAATTTGTTATCTCTTAATTTCAAGAAAAGAAATAGACAAGTACAGCATTCCTATGATCGCCCACTATACATTCCTGTCGAGATTAATAGAATGAAATTCACAAAAGTATTTTTAGATGGAGGGGCTTCCATCAATATCGTCCCCCTAACAACATTCCAAGCAACAGGAATTCCCAAGGGACGTCTAGTGAGACCTATTACCATTAATGGGTTTGGCAGTCGGGGGCAGAAGTTAGTGGGATATGTGCAAGTAACGTTGGGAGTTGGTGAGATAGAATCCCATGTAAAATTTCATGTGATCGATTCCCCTACTTCATATCATGTCCTATTGGGCAGAACTTGGCTGCATCAGTTTGACGTGATGCCATCAACATACCATCAGTGTGTAAAAGCGATTTGGAACAATAAAGTAATTACCATCAACACGTCACATAGGTCATTTTAGGCGGATGAAGCACATAAGGCAGAAGTGGTATTTTATTTAAAAGTGGAATAGGACTCAAAACCGGCACCCATTAGAGGAATTCCCATACCTATATGATAGGAGCAAGAGCCAAATGACAGAAGCTGGAGGAAGCTGCCGCGAGATCTGCCTCTAAGAAAGCACGCGTAGTTAGACATAAAAGAGCAGACAAGAAAGATAGTATACCATTTATGACAGTGTGCGGAGGCAGGAGTCTCAAACAAAAGACCCGACCTCCTCTGAGAAGAAGAAGATTGGAACGAAGAGTGTTGGCTAAGTGCCTTTTCTATGAATCCTAGAGGGGAGAATCCACGGGAACGATAGATGAGACAGAAGAACTAATGGAGGTAGCTCAGAATGATAAGGATGTGCAAATAGATCCGGAATGTTTAGAGAATGGCCTGCAACTGCAGAAGCAGGAATTAGAAGAAATCAACTAGGCCAAAGAAGGAGAAAGTCCACAACCAATTTTCATATGTAAAGATTTACCTAAGTAGAAGAAGGAAAAATTGGTGGCTTTGATCCAAGAATATTCAGATGTTTTCGCTTGGACGTATTCTGAAATGTAAGGGCTTTATGTTCTTCCCAATTTCAAGCCAGTCCAACAAGGGATAAGGTTTTATAAACCTGGGTAGAGCTAAAAATCAAGGAAGAAGTGGAGAAATAGTTAGCGGCGAAGTTCATTGAACCTATACAACACCTTGTATGTTTATCAAGCATTATACCTTTGGTAAAGATGAATGGACAGATAAGAGTTTGTGTGGATTTTCGAGATTTGAATAAAGCTTGCCCTAAAAATGAGTTCATTCTACCAAACATTGACACATTGATTGATTCTACTGCGGGATTTCACATGTTCTCGTTCATGGATGGGTTCAGCAGTTATAACTAGATAAAAATGGCTCAGGAAGATGCTTAGAAGACATCCTTTCGAACTCCCATTGGGAATTTCTAGTATACTGTCATGCCCTTTGGATTAAAGAACGCGAGAGTAACTTATCAAAGAGCCATGACGGCTATATTCCATGACATGTTCCACTTATGTTTGGAATTTTACATCAATGATTTGGTAGGAAAAACGTAGATCATGTGGAAGGTTTGTGAAAAGTTTTTAATAGATGCCGCAAATACAGATTAAAGATGAATCTGCTTAAATGTGCTTTTGAAGTAACAATGGGGAAATTCCTGGGATGTAGTGTGCACCATCATGGAATTGATGCAGATCCAACCCTAGCAATTAAAGACATGTTGCGGCCTACCAACCAAAAGGAACTTAAAGCATTCTTGGGAAAAGTATCCTACTTACAAAGATTCGTCCCTGCTTTAGCCGAGGTGACTCAGCCTTTTAACTTTTCGTTGAGGAAGGATGCAAAATTTGAATGGGAGGAGAAACAATAGGAAGCTTCTGAAGAAGTGAAGAGGGCCTTAATATCACTACTCACTATGATGCCATCTCAACCCAGAAAACCCTTGTTGCTCTACTTGACTTCAGCTCCTTAGTCAAAAGGAGCTTTGTTGGCTCAGGAAGTGGAAGGGCAAGAAAAACCTATCTACTACATTAGTAGAGTGGTGCAAGGGGCAGAAGATCTTCCAATTGAAAGACACTGTTTGGATTTGTTGTTTGTAGCCTAAAAACTCCGACATTACTTGCTGATATCCACGGTGTATCTTATTACTAAGTGTGACCCCTTTCATTATCTCTTAACTGGACCTGCCGTTTCAGGAAGAGAAGCAAGATGACTCCTTCTGTTAGCTAAGTATGATAATATGAGCCACCATTAGAAGAGTTGCCAGGGGAAGAATTTCAAGCCGCGACTGCGGAAGAAAAAAAGTGATCACTTGCTTTTGATGGGTCATCTACTTCAGAAGGCGGAGAGACAGGAATTGTTTTAACCTCTCCATCAGGATTCAAGATCAATTTATCTTATTAGCTGGAATTCCAATGTTCTAACGATGAAGCGGAATATGAAGCATTGGTGTTAGGATTAATGGCCACGTTGGAGTCAGGAGCAACTAGAGTCTAAATCAAATGAGATTCAAAGTTAGTAATCAAGCAGACTAATGCAGATTATGCAATCAAGAGCCTTCTCTCGTATCGTATCGAACTATCATCCAACGGCTAATTGATAAGTTGGACCACGTACGAATGGAGCACGCCCCAAGGTCCAACAATAGACACCTAGATGCCTTAGCCACTCTTGCATCGAAAGTAGAAGTTGGAGAGAAATTTGCTAATATAAGGGCAACGAAAAGGGTGTTGCCTTGCTTAGTTGCAATCATTCTACTAGAAGAAAAAACGGAGGATTGGCGAACTCCAATTATTTAAGAATTGAAAGCTCACAGGGGAAGATTGTAACGGCTCAATTGAAACATTATACTCTCTACCAAGGATGGTTATACTTCAAATCTCTAGAAGGAAGTCTAGCCAGATGTTTGGGGAGATATCGAAGCTAAGGAAAAACTGGTAAATATTCATGAGCGAACATGTAGAACGGGAGAAGTTAGTGTTTACAAAAGGGCTCAAAGACAAGGATATTACTGGCCATCCATGGCTAAAGAGGTAGCTGTCATCCAACAACAATGCCTCAAATGCCAAGAAAATTCCAACAAAGCAGAATGTAGTTTCATCTCTACCCCCTGAGATTGGAGGCAATAATACATAGATTATTTAGTAGAAGGCTTACATCCCGCAAGAGCGGAAGATGGGATGACAGTAAAAAAGAGAGCTTCCTCATTTTTCATCTATGAAGGGCAGCTTTATAGGCGCGGTTCTGAACAAAAAGCTTTACGATGTCTAGCTGGAGCAGAAATACAAGATGTCTTAGAAAAGGGACATGAAATGGATCATCAAGGAGGAAGGAAGTTATACACACACCTGCTCCAGATAGGACATTATTAGCCAACAACGGAAGAAGATGCCAAAAATTATATAAAGAGACGCCATTCGTGTCAAATCTATTCCCATCTCATTCATGCCCCGGCTGTAGATCTACAAATGATGTGAACTCCATAGCCATTCCATACTTGGGCTAATCAACCCTCCTTCCCATGTCAATATGTGGATAGTCGTAGCAACAGAGTTATACACTAAATGGGTACAGGGAATCCTTTTACGAAGGGCCATGGGTCCAGCAATATCCAATTTCATCTGAGAATATATTATTTGCCGTTTTGGAATCCCTAAGGTAATACTCTTGGATAATGGTACTCCTTTCGTAAATTCTCATGTTGGATAGCTCCTGGCTTCATACGATATCTCCCACCACAAAACGTTTGTGTACTATCCTAAGGGGAATGGCCAAGTCGAGGCAACGAATAAAACTCTACTCACCATACTGAGTTGGATGTTGAAGGATCAGCATTCCAATTGGACTCATGCACTACCAATGGCTCTGTGGGCATATAGAACATCGAAGAAAAGATCTACTCAAATGATCCCATTTTCTCTGGTTTATGGCACTAAGGCAGTCGTTCCAGTTGAGATAGCCATACCTTCAACTAGGATAGCACTCCGAAATAAAGCAATCCCGGACTCCAGGCATGTAGACTTGGAGGCTCTGAACGAATGAAGAGATAAGGCCAAGGAGAACTTGAAGACATATCAAAGCCGCATCAGTAGAGCCCATGATACTTTAGTGGAGCCCAGACATTTTAAAGAGGGAGACTTAGTACTAAAAACTGCAAGTCAAACCCCCTCACTCCCACCATCTTCGATCAACCAAACCCCCACATCATGTTCTTCAAACATTTCTTCATTTGTTTGCTTGTTTTCTTTTTTAAAGATCAAAAACAAAAGAAAATAAACAAATTGACATCATAAATAAAGAACAAAAATTGATAGTGGAAACTCTTCCCAAACACCATTTAGAAAATATTATTCGTCTAGAATCAAGTTAGGTGACAAGTCTAGAAAACCTGAATTCATCTGTTCATGGCAGCGACATGAACTAATGAGTGCCTCAAATTATGTATGCAATGTAAAAACACAATGATTGTTTACACAATGTAAACTTGACACTTGGTCTTCCCAAATTACCCATTATGTTTAGTGACAATAATAACTCATGCCCGATGTCACAATTGTTAAGAAAAAAAAAAAAAGTTGAATAAAAAGTGAAATGAAGAATAACGCTTTATTGGAAGCACAATCACATTAGTTCAAGACAACCATTTGTTTATTAAAGCCAAGAAACAAGATATCCTTTCTTTTCCATGAAAAGGTTAAAAGGTTTTTTTTCTAAAAGACCATAATGAAATACTAATGAAATAATAATTCAAATATTTCCATCAAAATATAGTGAAGCACACAACATAAAGCATGATATAACAATACCAACATATAATTTGTTTAATTAATTTATTAAACATTTATAGATTTATTTGAAATGTTTTTTGTTTTTGTAAAGAGATGAGTGATTTACTGGACGGCTTGAAAACCAAATGGGTTGTCTTAGATTGTTGTCTATAATCGTACACAATAAATACTCTACAGATAACCTAGACTAGATACATTATCCCTAAACTTAGGTACATCACCCCTACATACATAAATACTAAGGTACATCACCCCCTAAATACATAAATACTAGTGATACATGTACATGAATATACATTAACGCTCCCTCTCAAGCTGGAGCATTTATATCATATATTCCCAGCTTGTTACAAATAAACCTTATATTCCCAGCTTGTTACAAATAAACCTTACTCTAGGTCCCCCAGAGCTTTAGTAAATAAATCAACAAGTTGATCTTTAGACTTTACATGACCAGGTTTGATCACATTTTGTAGAAATTTTCTCTGACAAAATAGAGGCAATATGAATCGCAACTTAATCATCACATAGCAACTCCATAGGCTATAAATGATGAAATCCCACTTCTTTTAATTTGTGTTGTATCTAAATCAACTCACATGATGTGTGTACCATGGCTCTATACTCTGACTCAGCACTTAATGTGTTACAACTATCTATTTTTTACTTTTTCAAGATACCAGATCACCTTCAACAAAGATACAATACCCTGTAGTAGTTCACCTATCTGATGGTAACCCAGCCAAGTCTATATCAGTGCACCCTTGAACAAATGTTTATTCATTGTCCTCGTATAATAAGCCTTTACCAAGTGCACCTTCCAAATATCTCAAAATCCGGACAACATCCTAATGACTAATATGAGGTGATTCTAAGAACTGACTGATCACGCTCGTGGCAAAAGATATATAAGGTTTGGTGACTGTTAAGTAGTTTAGCTTACCAACTAACCGTCAATACTGACTAGGATCATATAACAACTCTCCCTGATCAGCAACCAATTTGGTATTTTGATCCATTGGAATGTCTATAGGTTTAGAGCCTAACATATCTATCTCAGTCAACAAATCAAGAACATATTTTCTTTCAGAGAGAAATACCCATAGATCAACCTCAATTCCCAAGAAGAATTTCAATGCTCCCGAATCCACGGTACTAAACTTACTTTGAAGGAACAACTTCATATCAGTAATACCTCATGAAGCATCACCTGTGATAATAATGTCATCTATATACGCCAGGAGCCAAATTCTTTCTTTACAATAATGACGATGAACTACTGAATGATCAACTCCATAACAAACTAGGCAAAATCAATGCCAACAATACTAAATCGGTCAAGCCATGCTTGAGGAGACTGTTTCAGGCCATATAATGATTTCTTCAGCTTACAAGCTAACCCAAACTTTCCCTGACCAACTATGAGAGTGAACATGAACAAAGGAAACACATCCAAAGACTTTAGGAGGCAATTTAGTAGAAAGGTAGACATTGGAAAAATATCTGGTGAGAACATTTATTGGACTTTTGGAGTCAAGCCCCCGAGAAGGAGTACGTTGATTACGTGAGCAGTAGTTAGAACAGCTTCCCCCCGAAACCTCAGTGGAACATGGTTTTGACATAGGAAGGCTCGAGCAAATGCTAGAAGATGATCTTTTTTCCTTTCAGCTATACCATTTTGCTGAGGTGTATCAACACATGAAGATTCATGGACAATGCCTTTGTCCTTATTTTCTTAATTTCCACATCAAATTGAGTTTTGATAATATTATGGAAAATGGGAAAAGATTGCTTACATCAGATTTCTGTTTAAGAAGATAAATCCAAGTAACTCGGGTGCAATCATCTATAAAAGAGACAAACCAACGAGCCCCTGAAATATTAGGAACACGAGATGGACCCCAAATATCACTGTGAATTAAAGAGAATGGAACAAAAGATCTTTCATTATTCGAAGGGAAAGAAACACGATGATGTTTAGCAAACTCACAAACTTGACAGTGAAAATCTTCTATCTTAACATTCTTAAACAAATTTGGAAACATAAAACGAAGAGTACCAAATGAAGGATGCCCAAAACGAAAATGTTGAAGCCAGATCTGATCTTTATTTGAATGAGACAAAAAAGAAAGTTTTGATGGCTTGTTCTCAACTCTCACATCGCCATCAGGTAACTCAAGGTAGTAAAGCCCATGTTCTGCCCTAGCATGTCCAATCGTTTTCCTCGTAGCTTGGTCCTGAAAGAGACAAGAGTTATGAGAAAAGTTAAATTACAGTTCAAATCCTTGGACAGTTGATAAACAGACACAAGGTTGGTGGACAATTTAGGTACATGGAGCACATTTTTAAGAGTAATGGATGGGCTTAAAACAATATCTCCTTGTTCAGAAAGAGTGGCTAATGACCCGTCGGCAATGATGATTTTTCTATTGCTAGGATATGGTTGATACGTAATAAACTTATGTAAAAAGTGGGTCATGTGATCTGTACCTCCAGAATATATAATCCAAGCATTTAACAATTTGGAACTAGAGGCATCTAAAGCATATAAGGAGTGAGAGTTACCTGATTTTGCTAAGGAACACGTACCTGAGGCCGTTTCTAATGAGTCAAGGAGTAATTTCAACTTCCCGATGTCTTCTTTGCTGAATACATTCTCCCTTTCATTGCTTGGCCGCAACTTTTCTTCCTTGGTCTGAGTCATATATCCCTGGCCTATTTGGGTGTTGTTTTTGAAATTTTGATTCCATTGGGAACTTGGAGGTTTTCCATGAAGTTTCCAACACTGTTCTTAAGTATGACGGGGCTTCTTGCAATGGGAGCACAAGAGACCATCCTTGTTAGAAGACTTGCCTTTAATTTTTCCGCTGTCTGAACCACTAGTTTTAGAGTTTGAGAGCTTCTTATCTTTATTTTTCCCTACCATAGCAGATCCTTCAATAGGTGGTGAGTATAGCATAACTCCCTTGCGACTTTCTTCAGCATTAATGATGGAGATAGCCTCATTGAGTGAGGATCATTCTTTCCTCCCCAATATCTGGACTCTCCCTTGATCGTACTCTATATTTAATCCAACAAGAAAATCATATACACGCTCCTCAATGAATTTTTTCAATGAAATTGCATCTTCACTGCATTTCATGTCAATGAACCGATAATGATCCATTTCTTGCCATAAATTCTTCAACAAATTAGCATATTCTGTAACTGAACGGTCTCCTTGTTAATGCCAGAGATCTTAGTCTTGATCTAAAAAATTTGGGCAGCATCCCCGGCCTTAGAATAAGTCTGTTTAGCGGCTTCCCGTATGTCTTGTGCAGTGGGTAAGAACATAAAAGTGTCGCTAACTTCAGGTAGCATGGAACTCCATAGCCAAGACATGACCATAGAGTCTTCTTCATCCCAGGCATCAAACTTAGGGTTTCGGACCCATTCCTAGAAGATGACTCAATTTCCCTTTCCCTTTCAAAAAGGTTTGAACTAAATGAGACCACTTCATATAATTTTTTCCATTTAGACAATAGGCAAATTGGATGCTTGGCAAATTTTCCCCTATTTGACTGAACACTACTGCTTCAGTTTAAGGCTGAGAGGTGGTTGATTTTTCTGTTAAATCTGACATATTGGCAGTACCAGCAAAGGAAAGAATACCAGAAAAATAAAAGAGTGGAAAAAAATGAGTAGAGGCCACGGAATAATGGTACCCGACACTAGAAAAGGTTATAGAGACCTTGAACAATTGAAGATCTGACCAATGATAGTCTGGGCACGATGAAAGAGAGGCCACGGAATAATGGTACCCGACACCAAAAAAAGGTTACGGAGACCTTGAACAATTGAAGATCTGACCAATGACAGTCCGGGCACAATGAAGGAGAGGCTGGCGACAGTTCTGTGCAGTCGGCGAAGGCAAAAATTATCTCACACGCTCTCACGCGCCGGCACGTAAGTCAGGTCGCAAATCCATGTGGTGGCGCGTGCGGTGGTGTTTGGCAGCAATGCTTCTTGGTTCCGTCGATCGGCCCTTTTCGAGTCCGGTGGTCTGATGCGTGATGGATGATACCAACTGGACGATGGCAAGCAGGCCAACGTTGCAGCTGTCTAGGCAACGAAGGCCCCTTAAAAAAAAATGAAATTTTTTTATTCTCCAGAAAAGAGACAAGGCTCTAATACCATAAGGGAAAAGAGAATTCTTATTCCTTCGTACAAATTGTATTGTTACATAGCCTATTTATAGTGAAAAATAGATCTCCTATTTATGGTATTTACTATAATTCTACCAATAAGCTATTAATTACAATCAATTACAATAAATTATAAGGCTCTACAAATCCTCCAATTACCTACAAATCTTCTAATCAAATCAGATTTCCAACAATCAGTACTTGATGCCGAGTGTATACTTGCAAATCAGGACTAGACAAACGACTAGATGGACTGAAAGGAGTATGATGTGATGACTGGCTAAAATAGACTGAACTGGAATAAGGGGGAAATGAAGACTCTCATCAAGGATAGATTGACATTGATGCTGAGAGAAAAATGGGATAGACTAAAAAAAGTGACATCTGCACAAACAAATAATCGATTAAGAGAATGACTGTGACAATGCTAACCCTTTTGTAACGTAGAATACCCCAAAAAGATGCATTTATGAGCACGGTCATCCAATTTATCAATCCCAAAAGCAAGTTGATGAACAAATGAAATACACCCAAAAATCAGAGGTGAAAGAGAAAACAAAGGTTTGTTAGGAAAAAACACAAAATGAGCAGTTAATCCTTTGATAACAGAGGAAGACATGCAATTAATTAAATAATATGCACTTAAAACAACATCATTCCAAAAAATTTTGGGAACATTCATTTGAAAAAGTAAACAACCGGTTGTTTCAATAAGATGTAAATTCTTTCTTTTAATCACCCCATTTTGTTGTAATGTATGGGAATAAAGAGACTGATGAAGCATACCAGCAGAAGTCATGAAATCCACAAAAGGTTTAGAGAAAGATTCTTTTACATTATCACTATGATGAATTCACACAAGTACATCAAACTGGGTTTTAATTTCAGCACAGAAAGCTTGAAAAAAAGAAAATAACTTAGAACGATCTTTCATCAAATAAATCCATGTAATTCTGGAAAAATCATCCACAAAAGTGTCAAAATACCGAAACACCAAATTTGAAGTAACTCTAGTAGTGGAGACATCTTTGACTATGGAGACTTGACTTATGATCGCAATCGCAATCGTCATCGACTGGACTGAACTTCGATCGTTTGGCGTGATCGTCATCGACTTTGACTGGCGGCTGGACTTTGATTGTGGCAATCGTCAACTTCAATCTTTGACTGGACTTCGAGCGAGGACACCAGTAACTTAGAACAATGCCACCAACGACTGCAGGTAGGATTTTTTTATTATTATTATTCTAGGATCATTGCTCTGATATCATGTAAAGAGATGAGTGATTTAGTGAATGGCTTGATAGCCAAATGGGTTGTCTCAAACTGTTATTTATAATCATACACAATAAATATTGTACAGATAACCTAGATTAGATACATTATCCCTAGACTTAGGTACAATACCCATAGATACATAGTACATCATCCCTAGATATATAAATACAAGCAATACGTTTGCAGGAATATACATAAACAGTTTCCATGCAAAGCAAAACAACCTGACAAAAGAAATTTTAATGCTTATCAATGCTATATAAATGAAACACTATACCATGGTGCATACACCAACTAACACGAATTAACAAAGAGACTTAGATAATTATAATTCACACATCGTTATTAGCAGCAAAAAGAAAAAAAAATGAATAAAGGAAGGCATAAGTATGTATCCTAAGACATATGCATAAAGCAGAATATCAATAGAAATGAATGACCATGTGTCTGAGAAAATACCTGAAGAATCGATTGAGAGAAAAGGATGGTAATAGCAGTTTTCAACATTTTCCAAAAATCATTTCCACAGCACTTCCTTGTAGCAGGCTCCCATATATCACTAAGTGTTATTCTCGATAAGAAAATTGGCCTGGCCAAACAATCTTATACACTCAATCATTTCATAGCCACATTAGCAATCAAACCTAGTTTGAATGCTAGTGATAAAAAGGATCCTACCTGTTTTGATGTACACTATTATGCTTCAGAGAAAAGGTCTCTAAACTCTTTAACAGACACGCATTTCAACTAACCTTTTCAGCATTTGATTGAAGTAATTAGAATAATTCAGATGCTAAAAAAAGTTGTCTATACACATACTCATGCAGGATATCCATTGTATTGCTAATAAGAAAATAGGCCCAGGAAAACCATTCTTTTATTGTTCAATCACTTTTCAATTAATCAAGAATCTAATCCAGGTTACATCCCACTAAAAGTTAGAGCTCTGTCTGTCTTACATGAAATGTTTCACCTGAGAAATAAGTCTACCTAGTAAAATTTTCAAACGGAAATAATTCCATCAAACCTATTAAGTGTTTTTATTCTAGTAGTGATAGAATATTCGTGGGTATAGAGCCAAGTTTATTTACATTTACATAAATGCATACAAACAAGTCACATGTGCACATGTATATAGACCCTCATTGGCTGCTAGACATCATCACAATCAATCAGTATTTTCTCTCAAAGATGGCTAAGGGGCATTGCCTCTGTTTGCCTTCTACTACCATTCATGATTACGTCCTGGATGGGAGTTCCATGAGAGAGGTCATTTCAGCTGAGAGAAGAAAATTTTAGTGGTGCAAGAGCTATTTATCAGGCTAATCCAAAGCATGACCTTGCTGTATTGATTTCAAAATGTTGTGCCTGCCAGGTAGCAAAGGGGAACTAACGACAGAGGCATTCTCCATTGCCTGAAAAGATTAGAATGACTCCATAAACCTTGCAAATTATCTTTGATACTCACCCACTGGACTAATCCTCAGACTTTTGGGTAGACCAAGGTTGTTAATACAAGCCATACCATCACAATACAAAAGTTGTACATTTCTAGAAAAATTTCGAGAAATCACATTCAAATCGCTAACATTCATGACAAAGTCAGATAAAGTTGGATTCCAAGTTACCAGCATTGTTTTAACTTGATGGTGAGAGCAAAAAATACCATGGCGTTTTCCAGACAAAACTTGATGATCTCATTCAAATTGCTAACATTCATGACAAAGTCAGATAAAGTTGGATTCACTAACATTATTTCATCTTGACAGTGAAAACAAAAAATACCATGACGAAAATATGTGCCTTTTAGATTCATATGGATTTTTGATAAAAATATATATATACATATATATTTTTATACACAGACACATATCAATTAGAATAATTTTAGCTATACTTATAATAGGAAACAATATTATTAATATAATTTGTGCCTATGCACCACAAGTTAGATTAGATCACCTTTAACCACAATTTTAGGGGAACAATGATACATTGATTTGAGACAGACCACTACAAGAACAATTGATTGTGGAATGAGACTTTAATGGACATGTAGAGAAACATGGAGGAGGTTATGATATGGTACATGGTGAATATAGTGTTGGGGATAGGCATGAGAGCAGAGGAAGCTACCTTAAACTTTGTGGCAGCCCATGTGCTAATAACAGGAAGCATTTATTTTAGAATACTAGTAGGTTACCAAGCCAAATCAAACCAAACCAAGCATTTTTCCATTAGGTGGGGTCAGCTATATGGATTTGATGATGCCAATCAAATCGGTTTAGGACCATGTCCTCCGTTAGATTCATGAGGCTAAGTTATGTTTAATAGTTTCTTTCCAGCTTCTTTTAGGTGTTAATATGAAAAAATTGTAATGTTACATAAAGTGAATCTACCATCAAAACATAGACTAATAGTATTATATATTAAACTGATGAACAAACCTAATAAAATGAAAACCATCGAAAATCCTAGAGTTAGATGTGCAATTTAAAAGTAGAAAATTTTAAAATGTTCAAAGATAGAACTGTAAATGAAGTTAGTTGGATGTATTTAAAATAAAATCATATCAACCAAGAAAATGACAAATGAGCTAAGAAAAGGAATATTTAGTACTAATTTGCAAAATTAAGGGTGATGTCCAAAGTTAAAATAATTATAGGTGCATTAAACTCATGGGTCATAATATGAAATACGGGAGTGAGTAATCAAACATACGTCAAGAATTGAAACAATCATATTAAGGATGATATCCAAAGTTCTAATAACTATAGATGCATTAAACTTATGAGTCATACTATAAGACCATGGGAGCAAGCAACAAACATAGGTTGAGAATTGAAACAACCATATCGGATAATCAGTTCAGTTTTATGCCCAAAAAGTGGACTATGAAGAAAGAAATGGCTCGATGTAACGGAGAATAATCTTTAACCACAATATATATATTATATGGAAAGCAACACAAGAAATGCTATAAAACTTAAAAAAGTGATTTTCTACTTCATAGTTACCCTAATATAATTTGGGAAATTAGGATAATAGGGAAATCATCCCAATTATTGAGATATTTGGAAAAGAATTCGGGGATACTAAAATATACAATATGAATTCATGATTTGTTCGTTTGATGGAAGTATAGAGATAAACTCAAGATGATTTAAGACATTTGAAACTTTCATTACTATTGTTCAAGGTCAAATTCATTGAGTCTAGATGTACACATATATGTATTGCATGATCTATCAGGTTCTTTTGAGCAAGGAATGTGGAAGCCCATTAGTGCTTATTATTGTTGGATGCAAGATGCATCTTCCCTGTGAGTACCTAAGGACTCAAATGTGATTGCATAACAGCATCAAAATGAGCTAGGTTGACAAGCATCAGGAGAAAAGTGATCTCCTTAACAAAAGAGAGAGAATTACTTAATAGAAACAAATAATGAGCACTACCAAGATAACAAATATCTACAAATGAACAGAATAAAGATGCTGAATTTAAAATGAAAAGTAATTGTCAATTGAACAGTCTCATTGCAAGAAAAGCTGCTCTTGTTGTAAAGGACAAGTAAAAAGACAACACAATATCGCAGCAGATTAATGGAGGTAAAATCGTTTTATGCTAAACAGAACAGAAGGCTGCAAATGCAAGTCGGTATAACTGTGAAAAAAGCTGAAGGGCACCTTAAATAGGGTTCAGAAGTAGTAACGTCAGATTCAAGGTCAAATGGCTTTTTTGGCGTAGAGGGAATAAGTCCAATCCACATAAGCAACTTCCTCAAAAGCCTGCCACGGGGTCCAACTGGCGAGAGAATTCCTTCATAACGAGTCACTGCCCTTTGTGCTGCCAGCCAAAGAGGAAGGTCCCTATCTGATAAATGGTCAACCTCTAGTAATTTATCAGATGCTTGTTCGCTGTAAGAATATGACTGATGTAAAAGAAGCAGTTCCTTGAGCCAAAGTTGAAGTCTTTCAGGCCAAACTTTTGCACCTTGTCCCCGACTTGCACTCTTAAAGGCCTTCTCTAATGCAGTTAAAGAGAACACATCAAACATAGATACAAGTGTGCCATGTTGGTGAGAACACCACCTCGAAATTCAAAGACAAAATGTAGATAAAGAGAATAATATGGGCATTTAGTACAACAAATTAGTGGATATCTTTAAGAATTATAGTTGCCAGCTCTGCACAAAACTGGAATACAGTAAAAGGGGGAAAATCATGTCCATAGTGTTCCTCTCTGCAATTAGAACTGTTAAAGAATATAGTAGAGATTGTAAATATAGAATAGGATCATTTAGGTGATTTGATGTTATTGTCATTTTCTAATTTGTAACTTGTTCAATGTATACAAATACATGCTTAGAAAACCCGAAGGGTGTCAAGAAATTACATTCAATTCTTGTTCTTGACAAGAACCATGGACTGTCTCAGGCCATCACTTCCTAGTTTAAGATATAAAAGTACAATAACCAACCTAGTTATCTAAAAATGTGGATAAGCCTATCCAGGAAAGCGAGAAAGGCATGGCTTTCAAATGCAACAAATCGCAATCTTTCTACATCCCAAGCTAGAACTCTACCCATGAAGAAAATTTTTGGTAACTCTGAACAGCTATATTA
Source organism: Sideroxylon spinosum (assembly GCA_003260245.2). Classification (NCBI taxonomy): domain Eukaryota; kingdom Viridiplantae; phylum Streptophyta; class Magnoliopsida; order Ericales; family Sapotaceae; genus Sideroxylon; species Sideroxylon spinosum. The sequence continues at coordinate 1,063,383 of QLOD02000009.1, forward strand.
TTTATCATTATTGGATTGCCATAACAATCCTAAAATAAAATACTTCCATTCAGCGAGAATGACAGATTACTGATTCAGGTGTCAAATTCGGCTGACAAACAATATAAGATCACAAAGCCTCCAAACGCGTAAAAAATAGCTTCATGTGAAAACAGCAACAATAGCAGATAAACCATCAAAGAACCATTATCACTTCATATTCTAAACAAAATTAGATAATCATACTTGCTTTCTGAACAACTCATACCAAAAACACAAAAGGTTGAAAGCTAACAAAATGAATGGTTAAAATATAGTGCCCACTCCTACTAAATGAGAAAAGAAGTGCAAAGTGAAACTTATATAGGTTCAGTTAATTTCTAAGGTCCCGTTTGACAAAACTTTCAATTTTCAGCTTTTTTTTTTTTTCATTTTTTTTTTTGAAAACTGAACGTAAAATTCATTTGGTAAATTTGTTTCTAATATCCAAAAAAATGAAAAACTATTTTTAAAATTTTTAAAAATTACAAAAACATAAAAAAAATATTTTTCTAGCACAACCATCACTCACCACTGGCCACTATCCCCCGCCATCGGTGGCCAATCGCTGTCTTCACAATCAACGACCATCCACCTTCGACCATCACCCATCACCATCGGCCACCCTCCCGATACTATAAGTACCAATTAAAAATTATTGTTACTAAATGCATTTTCAATTTTTGTTTCCTCTAACTATGAAAATTGGGAAAAAATAAAATAAAATAAAATAAAATAAAAAAACTAAATACAAAAGCTGAAAATTGAACACAAAAACTAAACATAAAAATAAAATCAAACGGGCCCTAAGCTGCTTTCTCCATTTTCTTCTCTCTCTTTCGTCACCACATCTCCCCAATCTCTTTCTCCTTCACCATCGACCACTATCTTCTTCACCAATGAACACCATAGCCAACCTTTCCAATCACCACAGCCACATGGCACACTCACAACACACCACCATCACAATAATTGTTATCGTAGAAACCACATTCCCTACCATAGCAATTGCTATCCCATTGCACCTCTGCTAGTCCCCAACCCCTAGCCTATGGCCCTATGTCCACAACCAAATGGCAACACAAGTCCTACCCCTAACCAACCATCACTAATTGCTACCTTTGATCCAAGCCCTAAACCCTAACTCTACCTAAACTACCAATCGCCACCCTAATTCAGCCATTTCAATCCCCATTATAGCCAACCCATATCTAATAGTGGCTTTGAGTTAGTCTCTCCCTTCTCCCTCTGGTCCCACCATAACTCCTTATAATAGCCACCAAATCCATTTACCTCAAATTGGTGAGCATTTTGCCACATGTCTTTGTGTGACACACGTCCATTTCCTATATGGGACTAGTAACTTTTACTATGGGCCGATGTGGGACAATATCTGACAGGCACCTTCAGGCTGGCCCGCATGGATATAGGCTCAGCGTGGAAAATGGTAAGATTCAATTTGAAAATCCGCTCTGATACCATATTAAAAAAGCCTAACAACATTTACACGTAGGAGCCTCAACTTCAAAACATAAGTGTTAAGGTGGGGGAAGTCCATTTTTTATATGAGAGAGAGAATTTTTCTAATATGCCGATGTGGGACACCTGCCTAAAGTTCTAAATCTGTCCGAAGTTCCAGTCGACTCCAGTCCTTTATCAAGAACAGTGCAGAAACAGTGTCAAAGTCTCAGTTCTTCCTCAGAGCCTTGAACGATCAACAGATCCTACCCATCTTCAAAATAATTAGTAATTCGAAGATTTGAACCTACCAAGGATGTCGCCAGACATAGGCGATCACGGATGTTAGAGGCCCATTACCTGAACAGTCACCTACGTGCCTCCGTGCGCACCTTCCTATCAACGCATGAAGCCTATGTGCAAGAGCCTCACCAGCGCGTGTAGGTGCGTGACAACTCTATTGAACCCGTCATTCCTCCGTCGGACACAGCAGTGGTGTTAGTTTTATGTTTTTGGCTCATTCATGAAATACCGCCTAGTATTGTCTTTGCTCGTTGGTTTCGTTTTCGGGAGTTGCTTTCTCTGTTTTTCAATTTTTGTTTTATTAGACTACTGTCAAGCCTTTCAGTCTATCAATTTTGTTTTACTGTTCTATTTCTATTTGTCGAAACTCTGTTAGGCGGAGAAGGCTTCGCTATCATCACTGACAATCATTGGGGTGTCATTATTTGGTGCTTCTGATTTCTTCAAGGACAAGTTCAGTGTTGGAGTTGACTGTAAAACTCCATCACAAATGGCACATATAGTCTCTTCAAAATTTTCTACTAGCAAGCATTCTTAGACTGTAGCTCTTCTTGTAGAAGAGTATTCAAGACTCCTATAGTATCAGACACCTCTTTAGGCCTCGTCTTTCTTCCTCCTTTGCTCAGCAAGGTAATTCCATTACATTTCTCTCCATTCATTCTTCTCCCTCGTTGATTATAGAATCTGATACTTCCATCACATCTGTAGAACATCTGCATTATTTTATAGTATTCAATATTCTACCTCTCTCCTATCAGTTACATTTGCCAATGGATCAACTACCACACTCAATGGTGTTGGTAAAATCATTCCCTCTCCTTCTCTTTCTTTAGCGTTAATATTCTATATTCCTTCTTTTCCTTTTAATCTTATGTCTGTTAGTCAACTTACAAAGCACCATATTTATTCAGTGACCATCTTTCCTAATTCTGTTGTTATTCAGGATATGACGATAAAGAAGAATATTGATGGAAGGTATAAAGCTAGAGTCTACAATCTTGATACCGAGGTACCTAGAACTTGTTTTGCGATAGTTTTTCTTTTAGAAATTCATTATTATCTTAGTCATCCATATTTGAATAAACTAAAATGCATGGTTCCTAGTTTACATCATTTACAGTCTTTAAATTGTGAATCCTATTAATTGGGAAAACATCATCATGTGCCTTTTGTTTCCCAAGTCAAAAACAAATCATCGAGTCCATTTTCATTAGTTCATTCAGATGTTTAGTGTCCTAGTCGAGTTACTTCAAAATTGGGATTTCGGTATTTTATCACCTTTGTGGATGATTTTTCAAGAATGACATGGCTTTATTTAATGAAAGATCATGCTGAGCTGTTTTTTATTTTTGAAGTTTTCTGTGCTGAAATTAAAACTCAGTTTAATGTGTACGTGCAAATTCTTCGTAGTGATAATGCAAAAGAATACTTTTCCAAACCTTTTGCTGATTTCATGAGCTCTTCTGGTATGCTCCATCAATCATCGTGTTCCTGTACTCCACAAGAAAATGGAGTTGCTGAAAGAAAGAATTTGCACCTTATTGAGACAACTCGATGTCTACTTTTTCAAATGCATGTTTCCAAAATCTTTTGGAGTGACGCTGTTTTAACTGCATGTTATTTAATTAATCGAATGTCCTATTCCTTTATTTAAAGAATTAACCCCTCATTCTGTGTTGTTCCCTAACAAACCTTCGTTTTCTCTTTCACCCCAAATTTTCAGGTGCATTTCATTTATCCATCAACTTGCACCTGGTATTGATAAATTGGATGCTTGTGCTCATAAATGCATCTTTTTGGGGTATTCTAGATTACAAAAGGGGTACCGTTGTTATAGTCCATCTCTTAACCGATTCTTTGTTTGAGCAGATGTCACTTTCTTTGAGTCTACCCTATTTTTCTCTATCTCAGCCTCAGTCAGTCCTTCATGAGAGTGTTCCTTTCCTTATTATTTTAGTTGAGTCAAGTCACCATACTCCTTCGAGTCCATCTAGTCGTTTGTCTCGTCCTGATTTGCAGGTCTACACTCAGTGTCGGGAAGTGATTGCTCCACCTCTAGTCATTTGTCTCGTCCTAACTTGTAGGTCTACACTCGGCGTCGAGAAGTGATTGCTCCACCTCTTACTTCCAACGCTCCACCATTTGCTTCTCCTATACTGCCAGCTCCTGTAAGTGATTTAGATATTTCCATTGCTTTTAGGAAGGGTAATCATTCTTGCACTTCTCATCCCATCTCTCATTTTGTCTCTTATAATTCTTTATCACATTTCTATTGATCATTTCTCGCATCTTTATCTTCTGTTTCTATTCCTAACACTGTTGCTAAAGCACTTTCTCAACCTGGGTGGCACTTTGTTATGGATGATGAGATGTGAGCTCTTTGGGCTAATAATATGTGGGACCTTATTACTCTTTCGCCTAGATAGCCTATGACCGGTTGTCGTTGGTTATATACCGTCAAGTTCCATCCAGATGGTGCCGTGGACAGATTAAAAGCATGCCTGGTCGCCAAAGGGTATTCCCAAGTCTATGGTTTGGACTTCTTTGAGACTTTCTCCAGTTGCTAAGATTACCTCAGTTCGTCTTATTATCTCTTTGGCTGCGATTTATCCTTGGCCTTTACATCAACTAGATGTGATGAATGCATTCTTGTACGGTGATCTTGCTGAAGAAGTATATATGGAACAACCTCCTTGGGCATAGTTTTTGGTTAATTTAGTATTGTTGTCACTGAATTTGACCTAGTTCATTGTGGTATTGATAACTTAGTGTTTTATCGTCATACTTTTAAAGGAAAGATTTGGCTCCTCGTGTATGTGGATGACATCATTATCACAGGAGATGATTTATAAGGTATTGCTGATCTGAAGATGTTCCTTCAAAGTAAGTTTGTTACCAAAGACTTGAGATCATTAAAATATTTCTTAGGAATTGAGGTTACCCGATCACATATGGACATTTCTCTTTCTCAAAGAAAGTATGTCTTTGATCTGTTGACAGAAACATGAATGTTAGGTTGTAAATTTATAGACACTCCAATAGATCCAAACACCAAGTTAGTTACTGATCAAGGTAAGCTGTTACATGATCCTAGTCAGTATCAAAGGTTGGTTGGAAAGATAAACTATTTGACAGTCACCAAATCGATGTATCTTTCCTACAAATGTGATTAGCCAGTCCTTAGAATCTCGTCGTACTAATCATTGGGGAGCTGTTTTCTAGATTTTAAAATACATGAAAAATGCACCTGGTAAGGGTTTATTGTATAAAGATAATCGGCACACTTTAGTTTAGGGATACACTGATGCCGACTGGGTTGGGTCACCATAAGATAGACGATTTACTACAGGGTATTGTACTTTTGTAGGAGGTAATTTGGTATCCTGGAAGAATAAAAAGCAGACAGTAGTAGCACGATCAAATGCTAAGTCAGAATTTAGAGCCATGGCACACGCATCTTGTGAGTTGATCCGAATACAACACACGCTAAAGGAATTGGGAGTAGATCATTTACAGCCTATGAAGTTACTATGTAATAATCAGGCTACAATTCATATTGTCTTTAATCCAATATTTCATAAGAGGACTAAACATATTGAGGTCGATTGTCATTTTGTAAGAAAGAAGATTCTACAGAATGTGATCAAAACTAATTATGTAAAGTTTGAAGGCCAACTTGTAGATTTGTTCACCAAAACTCTTGAAGGTCCTGGAATTTGTAACAAGTTTTAGAACATATGACATATATGCTCCAGCTTAAGGGGGAGTATTAATGTATATACTTATGTATTCATGAACCTGGCTGATGGAGCTAGGAAATTGTGTTGAAACTAGTCTAGGTTCTTTGTTCTGTAATTATTGTAAGGGTATAGTTTTGTGCATAAATACAAAGACTGACAACCCATTTGGGTATGTCAAGAACCTTCAATCTTTGATTTCAAACCAAGGGGCAAAGGAACCCACATGGCCTCATGAGATCTGCTTTTGTTTTGTTTCAACATTATATTTCCACCGAAAAGTTACTAAAACATGAAGAGCAAAAACCCTTGCGTTATGGGCACAAATTCCTTCAGATGTTCACTTGGGAATCCGCTGCGATAAAATAAAATACAAGTCCTCCATAACAACTCCCCATTATGATAACATATGGATTTCCAATTATTATAAAGGTGGGACATAAAGGATGTGTTAAGGATTTTTTGGCCTGAATCTGTGTTGAGATGTCCAGCAATAGTGCATAAGCTGGTCTGACAGAAAAAAGGGCAAAGGGGAAAAATGAAAACATTATTTTAAATATGTGAAAGCAGACAACCTTTCACGTATACAACTTAGTAAACAGGCAGGAAATTTCTCTAATCACAACAATATCTAGTTAGCTTTGTATATGTGAAAGATTACTAACAGTAATGCCAGAGAAACATACCGAAGATATCCACATGAAATTCAATGTTCCCTAAATCAAGGCAATTACCTTAGCTATCCACATGCCAATTTTTCCCAATGGTTTGGAAATGATAAAGAAAATTCCTTGCAAAAGTTTTGACTGTAAGTAATCCAATTTTTCAACAATTAGTAAGCCCTTCTGTCTCTCTGTTGCATAACCCCGCCTATAAAAAAAAGAAAATCACACTGTAGATGACCTGCGATTGCATGATAGTTTAAGATGAGAGTACCAAATATAAAGTGGAAGTATACCTTCACTAAATATCCCTAATGGTTCCATATTATGAGATAGCATATAAAGCCATGATAGTTTAAGATGAGAGTACCAAAAAAGGAGGAAGTATCGATGTAACCAGTTTTAACATTTGCATGGTTAAGCATCTATTTCTTTCACAGAAAACAATCCAAAAATCTACAGTAATCTAATCTGATGTGCTTCCTTCACTACAGCTATAAACTAGAATATACTTAATGATTTTTGCTTGTCAAAAAGGTCTGCCAAAGTTTATCAGAAGATGCATAAATTGGTACAAAATGTAACCAAAATTAACCTGAATATTATTGCATTGGACTCAGATGCTCTCTTCCAGTCCACATATATTGGCAAGGTTAGTAGATAATCACTGTTTAATGCAGATGTCAGCATCAGATCCCTGGCTGACAGTTCTTCAAACTGAGCATTATAAAGAAGCTGCACAAAAGCACGCTGGAAACGAGAGGCAACTGCAACCCTACAAGCAATTTTGCATGATCAGTTCGATCCAGCAAGAGCATGAAGCTGAAGTTTTGAACGACAACTGAATATGGTACCGCATGAACAATGAATCAGCAAATTGTACAAGCAGCCATAAGAACACATCATTAAGTGTATTTATTGTCCTGTTTAAATTGTGGATACGGGTACGGAGATACGACACATAAAAAAATATTACATCTTCCAGTGTACGTAAAAACATAAGAGTTTGAGAATAAGACTTATCAAGAAAGCATAACTAAGATTATTGTGAATCAAAACAGATATAAATAAATTAGTTTCTCATTGACATAAATACAAAATTAATTTTTACATAATAAATGAAAGAGAGGGTAAATAAATTATTTTTACTCTTTTGTTAACGGATAGATTATTTTTATTTTTCAAAATAAGGATAACTCCATATTAACCTAGGAATACAGGAACACTTTTTCTTTGTGAATGGGTTGGTGAATTTTGCTCTTTCAACGAATGCATTGGGCAAAACCAACCACAATGAAGGAAAGGAACGAACCTGGAATCATTGGAAGAATTTCTCTTGACATTTTTTGATGAAGAACCCAAAAGATATCTCAAGTCCAGACTAAAACTCAAAGCCATTGGCATGCCATGATCAATTTTGTCTTCTCCATATTCCTCCATGCTCCCAATCCCTACTGCGTTTTTGACAGCCAATTCAGATTCATTTTCATTCGCTGTGATTGTTCCTCCTGAACAACCTAAACCATCGAGACTAGTTCTTTTCTTCTCCATGGAATGAGTAAGGTTATAGTCAGATCGCATTTCCTCCAAAATGCTTTTGTGTTCAGCATGAAGAATGGAGTCCAAGAACCTGCAATTACACAAAATATGTAAAGTGTATCCGATTGGGGAATTTGCCTTTCCAAAAAAAAAAAAAAAAATTGATTGGGGAATTTGAAGTGAAATAAACCCATAAAGTCTACCTATCTTGAACAAGCAACAAGATTTGAAGGAGACAAAATGAAGATATTTGAAAAGTTTTACAATATTTCATCACAGATATGTTTTTTTTTTTTTTGCATCAATCTATTCATTTTCCTAGTGCTTGGGTAGTGCTTACTTATTTGTAAGGCTTAAAATTTTAGGTGTGTGAAAATTGCGAGTTTTTGAGTGTTAAAAGTCTGTAATTTTCGAATTGAGTCTTATGTTGATCAAATTGTTTGTCAGTGTGAAGATTGAAATGGAAAATTGCCTTAAACCAAAACCAGCGTTTGAGCAGGGTTCGAGCTACCTGCGTATTTTTTGACATATTTTGCTCTGATCCTATTTTCATATTGGGAACGGATATAAATATCTAGTATTTGCCAGATCTAGTACAACACTTTTAAAAATGAAGAAACATATGTGCAAGAGGCAATAAAAAGTATGAAAACAAGAACATCTCTGCGCTCTAGGAATTGCCGTTCAGGCTCAAGAACAGGATCAATTGCACAAGAGAAGATTTATTACGGTTCTAGCAAACAAGAGTTACTTAGAATAGAACGGATATCAACTCGAGTTATGTGGATTAATTTTAGACTCGAGGTTTTTTTTCCCCCTAAAAAGTGGTTTCTACGATTTCTCTCATTGAATGCCCTGCCTAATTTACTTTGGCTTGTGTGTTTATTTTTGAGAATTTATCCTTATTAGGTTTTTCACTATTCAATTATTTTCCATCCAACTTCCAATTCTCAACAGTGATGCCCTCAGTTTTTCACGCATTGAAATGATATTATCATTGGGACATGGGTAAAATCAAAATCTTCCCTGCTATCAAACGTATTCAGATTCTTGCATGAAAGAGCGCACCTGACTTTCATGAAAATAAATGATAACAGAAAATGCAATAACAACGTTCGTCTTTTGTGGGGAACCCCTCAAGTAATTACACATTGATTATAGGTTTTTAAGGAACCTCCCAGAACTACAAATTGAAAGGGGCGGACGGGGATTCGGAGTCCAGAATTCCCTGAATATAAAAATAGGCCTTCGCTCCGCCTAAGTACACACAAATAATCAAAATGAACACCTTCAATGAAATAACGCGCCAAAATATTAGCGAAACCCCATCAAGAATTGTCATCACTGGGAACTTACGAAGACAGAAGAAGAAATTGATCGATCTCTTCTCGTGAGTCAAACATCAGTACAATCGCATCTAAAAACTCTGACTTAGATAAGGCTATATATCGTTGTCTGGGCACTTGAATCCCAGAAATCCCGTCACCGTCTCCTTCTGGGGGAACCCCAGGCTCGAGCTCCTCGTGTGTCGTTCTAACCTCTCCGGTGACAAACGCATGCTTGTCGTTCTTCGGCTTCAATTGGGACTGCAGTTTCCGAGACTCAATCGCTATATCTTGAATTCTGAAAGAGCAATGAGGAACTTTGAAAGGGGCATTAGTATTTAGGAAGCGCCGACGGAGAGAGTAGTCGGATGACGACGACGATGGAGCGCTTACGCAAGCGGAAATTTTCCAAGAAGAAAACATCAGAACCGGTTATTAAGAGATGAGATAAGGAGGAGCTCCTCAGTACTGCTTCCACAAATTTGAATTGGAAAGCAGAAGATTCCAGGACTGTTGCTTTTCGGCTAAAAAGAACAGTAACTAGGCACCGCTAATTAACGCCTGGATATATATACACTGGCAATTGCACAGAAATATATTTTAATTTTTAAATAACTCAAATTTAAGTATATAAAACAAACTAAAATAAAAATGTATAAAAATAACTAATAAAAGTTTATTATTTATTATCACTATTATCACATGTTTAAAATATTAACTTAAATCTTTTATATAAAAAGTATTCAAAAAATATAAAAAAAGTGAAAGAAAAATAAAAATAATTCTAATCATTAAGTAAATCCAAAATTTTATTTAAATATTTAAAATTTTCAAGGAAATTGAAGTTTAAGTATTTTTCGAAATAAAAAATTTAGTTGACTTTGTCTAATAAGTATTCATATATTATTTAATAATCATTAGATAACACTATCATCATTCTATTTATATTTCTTGTTTTAATTTTTTACCGTCATTCTTTTTTTCTGAAATGAAAATTAAAATTGTTTTTGAAATGCAATTTTGTTCACAATTAGCTTTTAAAAAATGAATTGGATTTAATAAATATATTTCACATTAATTTACTAAAATAATTTAATAAAATATAATTATTATATTATTTTATCAGCAAATATAAAAATATTATTTATCTACATAATAATAAATCAGGTCATTTGATATTAACTTTGATAATAATAAAATCTATATAATAAAATACCTCTTTTGATATGACATTTATTCCAGTCATCAGCCACGTCATCAACATTCTTTTCAAATTTTAAAATTTGAAATTTAAATAAATATATATATTATATTAAATAAATTAAATAATTTTTAAATTAAATAACTAATTAATTAATCAATTTAATATGAAATTAATTAATTCATATTAATTTAATATGAAATGTATATTATTGAAATTTTGAATAAATATCAAAATCATATTAAATAATTTAAATTAGTTAATATATTTAATAATTTAATTTAATTTAATTTATTTAATATCAAATATATTTTATTAAATTATTTGTAATTTAATAAATTCCAATAAATTTAATTTAAAAACTATTTAATTTATATAATATAATATATTTATTTATTTGAATTTCAAATTTTAAAATTTGAAAAGGATGTTGAAGACGTGACTGATGATTAGGACAAATGTCACATCAAAAGATGTGTTTTATTATATAGATATATTTTTTTCTTAAAAAATAAAAACTTAAATAAAAAATATGAAAAAGAATATTTTCAATCTCTTTTTTGTTATAAATATTCTATCAATTTTAATATTTTGTTATTTTTCCTGTATTATAATAAAATTGATTATTTAATTCAAATATTTTTTAAATTGAAATTATTTTTAATAAATAATATAATTAATTAAGTTAATATGAAATCTATGTTATTAAATTCAATTAATTTTCTAAAAAAATATATAATTAAATATTTATTAAAATAAAAATTAATTACAGTAAACACAATTACAAGTGTAATTTTAGTTTTTATTTAAAAATTAAACTAGATGATACAAACAGTTTGTCGTTACGTAAACCCTGAATCACTTTCTAGATCACCTTTTAGCAATACCCTTGATGAATAATTACAAATACGAATAAAAGGAAAACACACACCAATAGAAGAAGACAAGATTTACGTGGTTCGACAATTTACTTACGTTCACAAGCACTCAGAGAAGAAAATTTACCATGTGAAAAATATTACAGTCACATAATCTTTCCTCTCACCCAACACTCTACAAAGCAATTTCCTAAGCAAATTTTAACTTTAACCTTAAAGAAAGAATTCAACTAGAATATAAACTTGCTACCTAAAACTTTGACTGGTGTGTCTTTTCCCAAAAAAAAGACCATTTATCTATAATCTCACAGGACCCCTCTACCTTTTATAAGAAAACTGATGTGGGACAAGAGCCACTACATTAACAATCTCCACCTTGGCGACTGCTCACCTCTTAAGAAACTAGACACTAGTAACTCCACCTAGAACACCATCAGTTGAGGACGTCTCTTATCTAGCAATTGGAGACATGAATCAAGTCCAAACAATGCTTGAACTTATCTACTGTGAGAAGCTTCGTCAACATGTCTGTAGTGTTGTTAGAAGTGTGAACTTTTTCTAGTACTAGTTCACCCAAATCTTGTGAAACCTCACATCTATGTGCTTGGTTCTAGCATGATATACTTGGTTCTTTGCCCAATGAATGGCACTCTGATTGTCACAGTGAAGCTCAACTCCACCTTGTGGTAGACCCAAGTCCTTGATACGCCCAATATCCCACGACGCTTCTTTGGTAGCCTCGACCACTGCCATATATTCTGCTTCAGTTTTAGAAAGAGCAATAAGAGACTGAACCACGGACTTTCAACAAATAGGCCCTCTTGTTAGAGTGAAGACATACCCAGTAGTCGACCTCCTATGATCCAAATCTTCTGTATAATCTGTATCTAGAAATCCTGCAACTGAAGGCTCTTCTTGCTCTCCTGAACACGATACCATACCCCGTGGTACCCCGCAAGTATCTGATGATCCACTTGACTGCACTTTAATATTGTTTCTCTGGATTAGCCATAAACTTGTTTAGCACGCTAATTGCATGTGACAAATCTGGTCTGGTACAAACCATTGCATACATAAGGCACCCAACTATACTAGCGTATGGAACTGACTTTATGTCCCTAATCTCATCCTCAGACTTCGGGCACTGACTTGCAGATAGTCTGAAATGACCCGCCAAAGGTGCGCTCATCGGGTTTGCTTTATCCATGCTAAACCTCTTCAATACCTTCTCCACATAAGCTCCCTGAGATAACAACAATCTTCAAGAGCCTCTGTCCCTGCGAATCTCCATTCCAATAATCTTTTTGCTGTACCCAAATCCTTCATTTCAAATTCTTTGCTCAATAAGGCTTTCAATTTGTTAACCTTAAGAATATTCTTTGCAGAAATCAGCATATCATCCACATATAATAGGAGATATATGAACGACCATCATCAAGGCGTTTTACATAAATGCAACAATCATACTCACATCATCTGTTACCAATTCTGATCATAAAAAAGTCAAACTTCTTGTACCACTGTTGACCTCACTCAATTTAGAAGTACTCTCTCAAGTATAAAAGATGATCGAAGTCTTAATCTAGTTGAGTCCTAGGTCATCCCTATAGGGAGTAAGTGTAGGTGCTTAAGTTTGAAAACCCGTATTGAAAGTTCTTGTAAAGAATGATAAAAATAAAAATGAAAAAAATATTTTGAGTTTTTGAAATTGTTTTTTTAAGAAAATGCTTTGAAATTAAAATTATATTTAAACTTTGAACTCAAATTAAAAGATGGAATTGGATTTTCAAAAATTACTTTTAAATAATGATACTTGGTTTTAACCTATTCCTATAATAGATTTGAAGATGTGGATTTGAATATGTGTATAACTCAACTTAGTATCCACACTTATGGTATTAAATTGGATGATTTAACTTTATAAACTTTTGTAGAGAAAAGCATTGAGTTAGGGTTTTGAAATTCGATTCAGAAACACTGGGATATTGAATCGGACACTTGGTGTACATGAGCATCGACTCATGACGAAGGTCCGATTGTCATATGAGTGCTTTGATTCTACAATTTCATTAAAAATATATCACAATTAAAACCAAAATATTCAAATTCACCATATTCTCCTCTTTTACATTCTTAGGCTAAAACCAAGCATAAAATTCTAGCCTATCATGCTTGAACTACAAATTTGAAATACAGAACAAATATACAAAATTTCCATCGAATTGAAATTTTGAATAAAAACAGAAAACTAAGATAAAAAATTAAGAGATGATGAAAAGATAATGATGAAAAAACATAAATGAAATCAAACTTTGCTAATTCGAAAGAAGATTCACTTACAATCTTGTAAACCTTAGGAGAAAGGACTTGGAACGAAAACTCACAAACGTAAGTTTAAACAGAACCAAAAAAACCTCATATCAGTCAGAATAAAAACAAGTATTTATAGGTTAGCACCACTTTAGGGTAAAATAGTAACTCGCTAAATACAAAAAAAAAAAAAAAATAGACCGTTGATCTTCTGTAGCAGAGGGGTGCCCAGGTCAAGCAGCGGAGCACTCGCTTGAACTTTCTGAAAAAATTCACTGTCTTGGGGCACCCAGTTTGGTGAAGAAGCGCCCATCTGAACTTGGGTTCCAACACTGTTCTCTGGGAGTGCCCGGGTTTAAGGTAGTGGCGCCCAACTGTGCTACATTCAGCCCTAGATGCTTCTTTCATCTTCTTTTTGTCTCCAAACTTGAAAAACCTTCTCATTTCCACCAAGTTGCACATGAAAATGCATCAAACTAAAAATCCAATAACTTGTGTGGAATGAACAATCAAATTGTGTATGAGTGGATCTAGAATCATAGTTAAATGACAACTTTTGTGAACAATCAACTATCGTGGAGATTGCTTTACCCCATAAAGTGACTTAGTCAGCTTACAGACTAGCTGCTCATCCCCAGGTTGTAAAAACACCTCCGGTTGCTCCATGTAAAGATCCTTTTCAATTTCACCATGAAGAAACACCATCTTTACATCCATCTCTTCTAACTCCATTTCAAAATAAGCTACCAAGGCCAACATCACCTTGATAAAAGTGTGTCTAACCAGTGGGAAAAAGATCTCATTATAGTCAATCCCCTTCATTTGTGAGTAACCCTTCGCTACCAAGCGAGTCTTGAATCTTTCACCTTCCTTTTCTGACGCACCGTCCTTGCGTTTGTACATCCATTCGTACCCTATTACCCGCTCTCCCTCTGGAAGCTTCACTAATTTCCATGTCATGTTCTTATGCAGCGACTCCATCTCATCTACCATAGCTTGCATCCATTTGCTCTTCTTCCGACTACTAATATACACCTGAAAAGTAACTAGGTTGCCATTACTGGTAATAAATGTATAAGAAACTAAATCTTCAAAGCCATACATAATCGGTGGTTTGATAGTGCGCTTGGTTCCTCCGTACTAGGAGCCCCTAAACTCTGAGTAGAGATGTCCTTAACCGGACTCCCAATCTTCACTTGCACTACTTGTTTGCTGAAATCTTTATTTTCTGGCTTTTACTCCTCTTGTGACCGAGTACTCTTCAAGATAGACTCTTCATCAAATACCACATCCCTATTGATCACCACCTTGTTTGCCTTAGGATTCCCAGAGCTTATACCCCTTTCTCATATCTGAGAAAGGTACACTGTCGTGACTTTTGGTCAAGCTTGAACCGCTCATCACTAGAAACATGCATTGTATATAGGACAATCGAAGACTCTAAATCTAGAGTAATCAACCTCCTTCCCTATCCGCACTTCCTCTGTAACTTTCCCATCTAGTGTTGCCCTTAGTGATTTATTAATTAAAAAGCAAGCCATACTCACCGCATTTGCCCAGAAGTTCTTTGTAAGCGTAGCATTCAATTTAAGACACCTTGCTCTTTCAGTAATTGTTCAGCTCATCATTTTCGCACACCATTCTACTGCGGTGTCTTACGTACCGTGAAGTGTCATTTTATTTCCTACTGCTCATAAAATTGGATGAACTCATTTTCTTTGTACTCAGTGCCATTATCTGTCTTTAGACACTTTATATCTTCCTCTCAGTTTGGTTTTCCACTTCAGCTTTCCGCACTTTGAACTTGGCAAAGACGTCTGACTTGTGATGCATGAAGCAAACCTAAACCTTCTTAGAGAAGTCATCAATGAACATGACGAAATACTGATGTCCCTTCCGTGACATAACTCTACTAGCCCCTAAACATCTGAATAGACATAATTAAGAATGCCCTCTATCTTGTGCATAGTTGTCTTAAACTACACTTTAGTCTGCTTTCCAAGAACACAATACTTGTAAAAATCCTGCTTGCAGGTCTTCGCCCCCTTGAGCAAATTCCGCTTGTATAGCGCCGACATGCCATGTTTCCCTCTTAAGATCAGGAATATGTCTTATATCACATAGGGTTCGTACCACACCATCAAACATACGAATTTTGATATTTCCAATCTTGAAAACTTTGCATGAAGCATCATTACCTATCAGAACTGAACCAGAATCCACTAACCTATAGGTGTCAAACCACACCTTCTTTGGTGTCGTATGAAAAGAACACGCCAAATCTAGCACCCAAGAATCAGTGAGATGATCTAAGCTAGATGAAACTAAAAGCATGCCGCCGTCCTTTGAGTCATTCTCTACAACATTTGCAGACTTCGAATCGTCTTTATTCTCGCCACCGTTATTGTTGCCCCACTCTGGGTAATCTCGCTTGTGATGGTCCTTCTTGCCATACTTGAAACATTAAGGATTTTTCTTCTTCCTTGACTTGGATCGAGAATTTTTATGTCCATTCAGATGTTTGGCGTCATTTGATTCCCTTTATCTGCTTCTTCCTCTATTTTGTTTGTCTTTTACAATCAGACCCTCTCCCTGAGGATTCCCATCACTTTGTTCTCGCCTCTGTTGAAAGTCTAATAAAGCTGTTATGATATTCTCAGACGCAAGAGTCTCTTTATCGTACGTAAGGGTTATGATCAAATTCTCATATACTGACGAATCTAGTAGTAAGTAAAGTAATATGAGAGCCTTGTCTTTGTCTTTGAACTTGACTTCTACTCTTTTCAAATCCCTGATGATTTGATTGAATGCGTTGGTGTGTTGTTCCAGGTCTGAGCTCTTCACCATCTTCAAGCGATATAGCTTTCGCTTAAGATAGAGCTTGTTCGTAAGAGACTTGGACATATATTTCGCTTCGAGTTGCTTCCATACCTCTGCTGGCAATTTCTCCTCAATAACATACTGCATCAAATCATTATCCAAACACAATCTGATTGTAGCCATCGCTCTTTCATGAAGTTTAAGCCAATCTGTTTCTTCTATCTTTTCAGGTTTCATTGTTGCCAATGCCTTTGTCATTCCTTATTGTACCGATAGATCCTTCACCCTTCTCTGCCACAATCCGAAATTCCTCGTTCCATTGAACTTGTTGACATCGAACTTTGCAGACGAAGACCTTTCTAACAATTTTCCTTGAAGAGTTTTATCATATAAATGAATAGTACCCACTAAGTTCCCAGGAAAGATTGGAGAAGTGACACTGGTCTCACTTAAAACCTAATCGCCTAAACAGAACCTTCTTCGACTTGAACGTATGCACACTACTACCAAAACTCCATGAATAGTACCTACTAAGTAAGTTCCCAGAAAATATTGGAGGGGTCACACTGGTCTCACTTAAAACCCAATCTCCTATATAGAACTTTCTTAGACTTGTATGTATTCACACCACACACCAAGGGAACCTGAGCTCTGATATCAATTGTTGTTAGGTAAACCTTAAATCATCTTCTGGTAATGCCCGTGGTGAATAATGGCAAACATGAATACAAGAAAAACACACATCAATAGAAGAAGACAAGATATACGTGGTTTGGCAATTTATTTATGTCCACCAGCATTCAGAGAAGAAAATCCATTATGTGAAAAATATTACATCACATAATCTTTTCTCTCACCTAATACTCCAATACACACCACAAAGCAATTTCCTAAGCAAACTTTAACTCTCACCTCAAAAGAACTAGAGTATAAGCTCGCTATATAAAGCTTTAACTGGTGTGTCTTTTCCAAAGAAAATGACTTTTTAATTATAACCTCACAAGACCCCTCTGTCTTTATGAGAAAATCGATGTGGGATAGGAGCCACTACATTAACACAGTTATATATAAATAGAAAAATTATTGTATTATCAAACGATCTTTCAAAATCCAACTCACCTATTTTACAAAAGAACATGGGAGTGTGTGATAGGTTGCCCCGAGCCAATGTCTTAGTGCACTAAACAAGTACTTAAATTATATATACATCGAAAAGGATGGGTGCTCGGCCCAAGTGTTAACTTGAGAGAACTTTAACACATTTATCATACAATATGGGACATCCAATATCTTACATATATGACTTTTAATTGTTATTTAACATGTAAATAAGTTGCATGTATCTTATTTTATTTGGAAGGATGCCCCTTTATTATTTTGTAAAATATTAAAAAAGTTAATATATAAGAGTAGTGATGTTCCACTAAACCCTATACCAAACTTTTTAATTTTAAGCCAACAGTATAATCTTTCTTTCTCAGGCATTCTTAAACCTACACTTTTCTCTCAATTTTCTTGTGGTCTTAATTTTGTATGTGATCAACAGTTTAATTCTTTGCAGTTGTGTTTAGCAGGGGATGTGCTAATGCTATGCTTGGCAAGTGTCACATTTGGTGTTTGTTTTGGGCGTGTTTCAGCGTTGTCTTGTGACAATTGATATCAAAGCCACAATGCAACTAGTGGTGTTATTGCGACTAGTTTTCTTCAATAAGCAATTGGGTGACAACGACCATCTCGGTATTATTTACTTACTAGCAAACTAAATGGGGATTCATGGTCAGTGAATTGTGGCATTGGAGGAAAATTTGCAAGGGTTTACAAACATGACAGTAAGACTATAAGCAATAATTCATGTCTTATGATTGATGGTCAACAAATTGTTGCATTATAGGACCGTTTGCAAGGGTTTGCAAATGTGACAGCAAAAGTATAGAAGATGATTCATGTCCTAGAACAAGGTTCTCCCAGTGGTACTACAGCTAGGACTACAAATGTCGTGGATGTGGAAGCTCTTTCAAGTGGAGGTGGTGAGTCTTCAACAAGATTTTGAGGATGTGATGAATCCTATCAATTTGGTGACAAGCTTTGTTGCCTTCAGAGGCAATGGCAAGGGGGGTGATGACAACACAAACAATGGTGGTAGTGACTTTGGCTGAGGTGCCCTGCATTCAAATTCTTAAGTCCTTTCCCTATAAGGGCTCAAAGAATTAACAATGCAACATTAACACGAGTGCAGAGTTTAACAGGAGCTCAAGGCATAGCTCTTCCCTGAACTTAGAGTTATTTGAATCTTCAGCCGTCAACATAACACTCTTATCTCCTCATTCTCAAGCATTCTCAAGCTTGCACTCTTATCTCTACAATTCTCTTGCAATCTCAATTGTGAGTGTCATCAACAGCTTAGTCCTTTGCAATCATACCCAGTAGAGGCATAACGCTGGTGTGCTTGGCGAGCTTGCCTCAGTGAGCCTTGGCCCTCAAATGATGCCCTGTAACATAGAGTTATGACATAAAAATATAATTTATATATATATTTATTAGTTATACATGTAAATATCATATATACAAGGAAATAAATTTATTAATTCAATACATAATTCAACTAGATTTATCTGTAATTCTTCAATTCCTCGTGGTTGACTTTTTATTAATAACTTTGGAAACCTCATATAGATTATGACCTAGATTAGATTAATTCTTTTTTGGTTCAGTAGTTCCTAATATAAAATTATTGACTCTAGAGATATAGTAATATGGAGAAGAAAAAATTGTTTCAAGCACCGACAGAACCGGAAACGCCCCTTGTTTCAAAGAGAGGAGGACAGGTCGGATCCTAGATATAGAAATATGAGAAGGTGGACCTCTTCCCAATCAACCAGTCATCCATAATATCAAATAAATCATTTTCGTCTTTGGTAAAATTACCTATAAAACATTACAAAATAAGATATATATGAGTAGATGATTAAATACAACACCTGATATCCAACGAGTATCTTTTGATATCCCATACATAGTGGCGATCCACCTTTCTTGTTTTATTCGTCTTTCTTATGTGAATCTGATATTGTCTTAATTAATATTTTTAAAACCACTGTGTCGAGTGAAAGGACAGAAGAGAAAAGATAAAGAGAATGAGTTTGAAGGGAAGAAGTCGATGGATGAGATAAGAAAAAATAAAATGTGAGAAAGAAATTGTTGGAGCAGAAGGTAAAGAAAAAGTGAAGAGGAAAAAGTGTCTTCTTGTTCGTGATTTGATTAATCATCTATTTGTTCCACCATTTAATCATCTTTTTCACCATTTATACAGACTCACCTTGGATTGTTCAAACATAAACTTATAGTAATTAATCCTTATAAATTTGTTTTAAAAATTGGAAAGGCAAGCCGTTTTGTACTTTCTTCTATCTAATATTAACGATTTGATAATTTCTTCTAATCTGGACTTATCATTATGCTAGGTGTATAATAAGACTCATGAATGTTAAGTATTAGATAATTGGTTTTTTTGTGAACGATTTAGTGAGCTTCTTGTTAATAAGAGTTAAAATTTAAGCTCCTGTTTGATAATATTTTTATTTTCTATTTATGTATTAAAAATCTTTATAAACTAGTAACATAAACATGTTTGTTAAATCTGTTTATTTTTTTTAGTTCTAAAAAATTGAAAATTTGAATAGAAAAACATTAAAAAAAAAGTTGTTATAAACTTTTTATTTCTTTCTATTGCAAACTTTTTATCAATTTTTGTTGTAACATATTAAAATTTTATTCAAATATTTAATTAAACTAAGTTATTTATAATAAAATATAATTTAAATTAAATTAATTAAATTAATCATCTAAATTAATATGTAATATATTTTATTAATTTATTTATAATAAATAAATAATATAATTTAATTTAGTTAATATAAAATATAAATTATTTTGAATATATAAAAGAATAAATTGATTAATTTAGTTAATGTGAATATATTTTGTTAACTTATTTTTAAAAAATAAATAAATAATATAATTTAATTAACTTAATTTAAATTTAGTAACCAATTTAACTTAATTAATACGAAATATATCTTATTACATTATTTTAAGTAAATATCAGAATTAAATTATTTAAATTATTATGAAATATATTTTATCAATTTGTTTTTAATAAACAATATAATCAAATTATAATTAATATATTTTATCTTTATTGAATCAAATGAATTTTAATAAATTTTTTAATTGATTGATTTGAAATATATTTTATTAAATTAATTTGAAATATATTTTATTAGATTTGATTAATTTTTAAAAAAGAATAAAAATAAATGCTTTATGAAAATAAAAAATTAATAACTATAAACAAAATTGTATTCCAAAACGTTGTTTTAGTTTTCATTAAAACAAAAAAAAAAAACAAAGAACAAAAAACATAAACAATTAAACAAAAACATAAAAACAATAGTTAAACAAAAACATAAAAACAATAGTATTACTAAATGACCCTTGAATAGCTCAACCCAGAATTCATCGACCTAAAAACGAACCTATATGCCCTCATCTAAACTTAGTGGAAAAAGTTAAACCTAAATTATAACGTCAATTTTGATGTTAACTCCTGTAACAATAAGTTCTAAACTATTAAAATAAAATCTAACGATTAGAACACATTCACATATTTTCTAAATTTAAATTTATTAATATATTTAAACCGTTGAATTAAAATCCAATAATCTAGATTTAAGTATCATCGAAATGACATCAACTTTGATATCACTCCTCCCTCTTAAAAAAGGCGGCAACGACCAAGCAAACAAAAGTTTTAATTGATTCGCGTCGACAAGGTGTGATAAATGAATTTGCGTATTAATCACCTTTTCTACACCCCAAACATGAAACGAGTAGAACATCTGGTCTTTTCATCCCTTTATTTAAATTTTTTTTTTACATTTTTCTTCATAATATTGTGTACCCGACAGCAGATGACAGTACATGAATCATATGACGGTAGAACTAAGCTATAGGTGAAGCTGTGATCCAATCTGGCCAAACCAGTGGGACACTGGTAGTCAAGTACAATCTTGAGGAATTCTTATAACTTTTATTACACCAACATTGATGCTTAAAAAATCAGGTTGGAATATACACCCACCATGCATAATTTTTTAAAGCAAGATCCCTAATAATCAATAGTCATCGACCCTTGACATCACCTCTTTGCAAGTTGGCCGGAGTAGGATGGTATGCTCAAACTGAGACACTTAGCTGCCCTTGATGTCACAAAGAGGGGGTATAGGCTGCATAAAATATATGAATAAAAAGCTCTCCGTTAGTTTCAACTCAACTCGAGAAAATGAAATAGTGAACCATCTACATTTAAGAAGCATGTCAAATAGTTCAAAAAGAATTTCACCAACTTATTGGCGTATTTAACATTGTCTCACATTTGGTCCTAATTTATGAGAAACGAGACAAAAAAGAAAGCAACAGAAAACTGAAACCAAATAAGTCTTGCATAAAAAAATGGACTCGTTAACATGTATCAAACTAATTTAATAATCCCTCCTCATGTGCAACCCCGAATTGAACATGAAACAAATAGAGAAATAAAATGAACCAAACATAGTGCCCCGATAACAAATACTAATAATGAGACTCAAAACTTTAGTCAAGGATCTCTTGAAACTAGAGATCAGATAACACGTTAAGTTACCAATTGTCCTCAAAATCTAAACTATTAGGAAGTTCAACAATGTATAAAAAAATATTCAAGGGTAAATTACATATCCCTCCTTTAACATTTGGGTAATTACACTTAACACCTCTAATATTCAAAAGTTACACTTGTCTGCCTTATTTTGAAAACATCGGACCTTTCCGATAAAATCAACCATTAGTTTTTTTTCTATAACATTTTTGTTAGTTTTCTTTATAAAAATTCTAAAAAAATAAGCAATTTGAGATACTAACTGAAACAAAGACTTCTAGACATAGTCATAACTTATCTCCACTATGTTGTCAAACTGGAAGTACTGGGGCATCCAATGTTGAGATCACACATCAAAAGTACAATAACTAGAAGACCATGGAAAAATATACTATTCCATGAGAAAAAATGACAGGAGATAACATGGGGCACATAATAAAGTTCTCATCAAGGTGGTAGATTTGGAAAACGCATAACTACTGGTTGAGAGATACCTGAACAATACCAACATCACACAAATTCTTTAGTGCCATTAGATGCTTGGTCTCCCCAAGGCAGTCTAGATGACGTCTACAAAAGGCTAATGTGGAGAAGTTCTTGTTGATTGTTGCCAACAGTTGTTTTGCTCTGGGCAACCACAATGGAATATGACCAACACCAAAATTCTTCATGTAATGGCTGCACTCCAGATCTTCTCTGACATATCCCTTCCCTGTGGACAATAGTTAATGATTATCGAAATTATAAATCACCATGTGCATCCATACTATCCTTACAATGAAATCATCCTCCCATGGGAAAAAAAAAAAAAAAAGAACCTGTAGTTGCAAAAGTTTCTATTGCAAAAAATTCGCCCTCTTCCATTTTGTCTGTTCTCCTCCTTTCACTATGGGAACAGATTTTCCAGCATGGATTTGATAAGGCCCAGTGCTATGTCCATTCAAGTATCTGAGTCAGATAATCTGACACTTTTAACTGCCAACCATGTACAGATTAATGGTATCAGATTGCATGCAAATCAAAGACCAAGAAAATCATGAACAAAAAGTTCATAATCGAGGTAAAAGATAAGCATATTAAAAATGGTACAAGAGTATTATCCTCAGAAAATGTGCAGGAAATAAGGAACAAAGCACTACAAAAGGTAATGGTGGTGACCTGTCTTCAGCTTTCTCCAAGAGAATTGACAATGTTTTCAATATGCGTGAGAAGGAAAACAGGTTGATATTTTGGTATTAACAAGTCATAATGAATACTCAACCAATGCTAAACACAGTCTCAAATTCTCAAACAGCCAAGGTCTAAAAAGTTTCAACCTGTCAAGCAATCTACCTCCAAATCCTTGCATAACTAGATGCTACATATTACGATACAAATTATTTGATATCCAGAACTACAAGTTTGACATGACAATAGATCATTGAATCACAATATCAAATCAACTCTAGATGATATTGATAAAAAGAAAAAAACCAACCATAGATAATGATAAATATTTAAGCTCAAGTAGCTTTGATATATAAGAAACAGTAGTGCACGTGTTATAGTGACTAAAGTTTACAATATCATTATAACAACATTCATATGACAATAGGAAGAAAGCAAAGACAAAACCAGCAGACTCGCATACTTGAAATCATTAGCAACAGAAAATTATTTTTATTTATATAGTCAAACACAAATTGATTCTCAAATAAATATATTGTTTTTTTTTTTTGATAACTTAGGGTGTCCGGGCTAGCTTACGCGCACCTCGACTAATCCCTGGGGTCCTGAAGTTAAAGACTGGGTAAACTTCCAGTGGCCCTGAGGAGACTCGAATTAGTGATCACTGGATAGCAAATCCAAGATCTTACCAGTTGAGCTACCCATCAGGGTTCTGAAATAAATATATTATTGAAACCGCAAATCAACAAAAAGAAAAAATGGGTTAACAGGTCCAGCCCAATCCATTTAAATCCAGTCCAAATTTGACACAGGTTGACAACCCATTTCAATCAGCTCATTTGACAGGCCTACTTGCAAATGAGATGAAGAAGCAAAAGCAGAGGCAGACCCACATTCAGCCGACTGTAGGCGAGGGCCTACACTGAATTTTAATTAAATAAATAACTTTAGTACTTTCAGCTAATGCATGGTGTTGATGCGGTTGGCTAACGTGTTGGTCTCATAGTTTTTGTGTTATGCTGATGTTTGGAAGTTTGAGCCTCTTTTGCCCACCAAATTTTTTATTTTCCTCTTCCATATTTAATAAGAACCGAAGCAAAATATGTTTATTTTTTCTAAATTTTTTTATTTTCTTCTTTCATATTTAATAAGAACCAAAGCAAAATATGTTCATTTTTGTAAGACTACGTAATTGAGATGAATTTCACACACTAGAACTCAGTGTGTGGGTGGATTCATACACACGGAGACAGTAATTGTACATCTTATATTGGTGACCATTCGGGTTATCAAGTGACTAGATACACACACTACAATTAGTGTACATAAATACTAAATTAACATATCATATGCATTAATACTACATTAATACTACCCCTCAAGGTAAAGCATATATGTCATATGTTCCGAATTTGTTACAAATATATCACTCTAACTCCTCCTAAAACTTTACTAAATAAATCAGCTAATTAATATTCAGACTTCATATGGATGGTTTTGATGACATTCTATAAAATCTTTTCTCCGACAAAGCGATAATCAACTTTGATATGTTTGGTTCGCTCATGAAACACTAGATTAGAAGCAATATGGATAGCAACTTGATTATCACAAAACAGTTCCATCGGTTGGGATCCAGGAACTCTTAATTCTGTCAATATATGAAGTATCCAAACCCCATTTTTTTTTTTTTTTTGGAAACGGGGAGAAACCACCTGTAGGCCCTTCGGGCTTTGTTAGGATCCAAACTCCTCGGGAAACCGACACACGCCCCTGCACACCGGCTCCAGGTCAATCGCAGACATATCCAAACCCATTCACAAGAAGTATGTGTCATAACCCTATTTTCTGACTCTACACTTGATTTTGCCACTACTGTTTGTTTTTTACTTTCCAGGATACTAAGTTTCCTCCTACAAAGATATAGTATCCAGTAGTTGATCGTCTATCTGATGGCAAACCAGTCCAATCAATATCTGTATAACCTTGAACAAGGATATGACCATATCTCGATACAACAAACCACATTTTGTTGTACATTTAAGATATCTCAAAATACGAATAACCGCATCCTAATAACTAGATCGAGATGCATCAAGGAATTGACTCACTACACTCGTATCAAATGAGAGATCTGGCCATGTGACAGTAAGATAATTAAGTTTTCCAACTAATCTACAAAATCGACTAGGATTATCCAATAATTCTCCCTTATCTGCCAAAAGTTTTGTATTGGGGTCTATTGGACTATCAATTGGTTTGGCTCCAAACATGTCGGTTTCAAACAGCAAATCAAGAATTTTTTTTTTTTGAGAAAGAGCAATACCCTCGTGTGATCTTGTAATCTCAATGCCCAGAAAATACTTTAACGGACCCAAATCTTTGGTGTTGAACTTAGTTTGAAGAAATATCTTCAGATCATGAATTCTTAGTGTGTCATCACCTATGATTACAATATCGGCCACATAAACCAGCAACCATATCTTTTTGTGAGAGGAATGACGGTAGATAACACAATGCTCAACACTACAACGTATCAATCCAAATTCTATTACCACATCACTAACTTTTCCATATAATGCGCAAGGGGATTGTTTTAGGTCATACAACGACTTTTATTTGCAGACTAATCCAGCCTCCCCTTGGGCAACAAACCCAGGAGGTTGCTTCGTATACACTTCTTCAATAATATCACTATATAAGAAAGCATTCTTAACATCTAATGAAAAGACCAGTGAAAAACGGAAGCAAAAGAAATCAAAAGACGAACTGATATGATCTTAGCCCTAGGAGAGGTCTCTGAAAAATCAAGACCATAGATTTGAATGTAGTCCTTGGCAACGGGCCTTGCTTTCAACCGATCAACTGAGCTATCAAGGTGAACTTTGACATTATACACCCATCGACAATTGTCAACTTGCCAGGAGGAAGGGTGACCAAATCCCACGTATCATTGGCTTGAAGAACTGACATTTCGTCTTCCATGGCACTACGACATTCAGAGTGAGATAATGCTTCAGACACAGAGTTAGGCATAGAAATAGTGGACAAAGAAATAACCAAAGCACGGTATGATGGGGGCAAGGTTATATAGGAAAAAAATTTAGAAATAAGATGAGAAGTACAAGTTTGTCTACCTTTTCGAAGGGCAACAAGAAGATCAAGATCACAAAGTTTTGGCTCAGGAACAGGATATGAAGACTGGATATGAGAAGATGGAGTGCCTGAAACATCAGGCAAGGACTCTAAATCTACCTGTCGTCTGGTATAAACCTACAAATTAGGATGAGACAGACGAAAGGGAGAAAATACTGGTAAATGGAGACTCTTATTTACATCAGAGACGGAGGTATCATCAGAAAAGAAAGGAGTATTCTAAAAAAATGAGACATTAGCGCACAAAATATCGATGGAGAGCAAGACTATAGCTTCGATATGCTTAATTACCCAAAAAAAAAAAAAAAAAACCTCGACATCCTTTTTGTACCTATGAATATCCCAAAAAGACACATTTAAGGGCACATGGGTCATGCTTATCAGTTCCACTGTCAAGTTCATGCACAAATGCCACACACCCAAAAATTTATGGAGAAAGAGGAAACAGTGGTGTCTAGGGAAACAACACAGAATAAGAGAAACCAACCTTCAGAATAGAAGATGACATTCTATTGATTAAGTAACATGTTGCGAGAATACCATCTCCCAAAAAAATCTTTAGAACTTTCATGTGCAACATTAAACAACGAACTGTTTCAACCAAATATATATTATTCCTCTTAGCAACTCCATTCTGTTGTGGGATTCGAGGTAAGAAGAATGATGGAGCATGCTAAATGTTGTCATAAAATCACTGAAAAATCTTAGAAAAGTATTATTTGGCATTTGTCACTGCTAAAAATCTTGATAAAGACATCAAATTGAGTTTTTATTTCAATACAAAAGGATTGAAAGATAGGTAATAACTCGG
Organism: Sideroxylon spinosum; assembly: GCA_003260245.2. Lineage (NCBI taxonomy): Eukaryota > Viridiplantae > Streptophyta > Magnoliopsida > Ericales > Sapotaceae > Sideroxylon > Sideroxylon spinosum. Next base: position 1,090,463 of record QLOD02000009.1, read on the forward strand.
AACAGTCTTTCATTAAATAAACCCATACAAGTCCTGAAAAATCATTAATAAACGTAACAAAGTACTTGAAACCCAACTTTGACATAACTCGACTTGGTCCCATACATCTAAATGAACTAAATGAAAAGGATTTAAGGACTTGTTATTAAGTCTAGGACTAAAGGAAGTCTAGGACTAAAGGAAGCACGGTGATGCTTTCTTAACTGGTAAGACTCGCAATCTAAGGACTATAGTTGACTCAAACTTGTAACTATAAATTTCAACCTTTTAAAAAACGAACGATCCAGACGATAATGAATCTTAATTGGAGAGGCGGCTGCAGAACAAGTGATAGAGAGAAATAGCTGAAGCAGCCAGATAAAAGTGACTGAGCTTCATGCGCTTCTCCAGTTTTCTTCCTTGTCTTCAAATCCTGAATAATTACAGAATTGGGAAAGAAAGTCATTACGCAGTTTAGTTGCCTGGTAAATTTACTAATAAATAAAAGATTGAAAGACAAGGGTGGAACATATAAAACTAAAGATAAGGACAAATTAGAAGATGAACAAATTTTACCGATACCCTTTACTACATTAGATGAACCATTAGTTCTAGTGATATTGGAGATGAGAGAACACTAAATATCAGAAAATAATGGAGTATCAGATATATGGTTTGAAGCACCAAAATTAATAACCCAAGATGTATATGAAAAAGTGGACAACCAAGTACTAGAATTACCTCCATTGGCTAAAGAAACTGCTAGACGAGATGCTTGATGAGCCGTTTCATACTGGAGAAATTTGGTATACTCTTCTCCCAAAAGAGTCATAGTTGATAATTCACCTGTGCTAGGTTTTTCTAAAAAGGCAGGAACGTCAGATGAAGCTGCATGAACCATGAGTGGTTTTCCATGAAGGTATCAGTAATTTTTCCTAATGTGTCTAACACTACCACAATTAGAGCATTTTGATCTAGTACCACGACCTCCATGACTACGTTCATTAGACTGAGACGAGGGCTGATCATGGTTTTAAAAAACAGTAATGGATACTGTTAATAATAATGGTTGCAGTGATAAGAAAGCGGAATGTAATAGATGTTACGTAACGGAAACGGAAATGAAAATCGAAGCGTGAATTTTTTTTTCTTTTAAATTCACATTTTACCTAAATTCTACAGTTTTGATTGTTTAACAATTAAAATAAATAAATATAAATTATTAATGTTATTTAATGATTTTATATCAAGTTATGTTTATATATACGCATAAATATTTCTTTTTTGGACATCTCTTACATAAAAATAAGCTCATATATTTTTATATTAAATTGCTACTATTTATATATTGATTAAAACAATAATAAATGTATAATTATTAAAAAAAATATATGTATTATAATATAACGTTTACATTTGATTAATAATTTTTAATATAAAATACTTAATTATATTTAATATAACTAATGTAAATTATATAATATGTTAGTATAATAATATTAATAATTATATTAAATTAATATGTGATGGTATAATAGTGGTGTTTGATTAACAAGTGTTTAATTAATAACTTTTAATACAATCAATATAAATTATATAATATCTTAATATAAAATTTTATAATAATATTTAATTTAAAAAATTTAACATACTCTACAAAAATATAATAAATTATATTTATATAATTATTATATATAAAAGATTAACTCATAGGAGTTCAATACAGTAGTCCGTAGCAAACAAAAAAAAGGACTCCATATTATCAAACACCACACCACCCATCAATGCTAACAAATAACTTGATAGGCAATTAGATTTCTAAGAAACCCGCCCACCACCCATATCACATCCACGCACCCATGACTTTGCAACTTCTTCTTTCAACTCTTCGTTTCTCTGTTCTAGTTTCATTCGCTATGGTTTTTCAAAAACTGAAGCTGAGGAACATGACCTACGTAATTTTTTGCTTAATCTCTATTTGGAACTGGAAGGCGTTAATGATTCAGTTCTTCGCCGTTTGCTTAATCTCGATCTAGAAGTGGAAAGCTTTAATGATCAGTTATCATTTTTATTTCTTTGATAATTTTTTATTTTTTACAAGATCCAAATTTGATACTTCTTGATTCTTGATTCCTTTTTTATTTTCAGACTTCGGATCAGAAATGTTAGGATTTTTTTTTTCCTTTTTTCCAAATCTCTGTTAAAAGATCAGAGGGTTTCAAAACATTTTTTTTTAATTTCTTTGTGAAATACTGCTGTATCGCTAGTGTAACACTGGTGCAACGTCCGTTACGGTGTGATTGCCGTGTCACACCTAGTAACGCTACCATACTGGGCTCGGAGCTTGTCGATTCTATTATGAAGCGGGCAATTCCATTACGTAATGGTGATTTTTAATACCATGGGACTGATAGCAGGACTTTTATTGTCTAAGGATGTCTGACTGATTAGAGCAGAACTTGTAGAATCTGGAATAGTAAATGAATCTTTAGAAGCAGCCCTTATAACTCTGGAATAGGTTTCTACAAATGAGGGATAGTTGAATTCCACTAACCACATCTCTAGGAGGAGGAGTAGGAGAATAAATTTTGAAAGGGATTAATATATTTTCCCCACGCAGAAACTTAACAGCCCATTTTAGACAGAATAACAATCCCATTAGAATGAAACCCCCTTGGTGAAAAAAATGCAGAGAGAGTAATGATTTAAATGAATGAAGTTTCCCTAGTTCAGTCTTAGGTTGAGAAGCACATAACTTTGATCTATTTTCAGAAAGTAAACCCATATTATATTCAGGTCACTCAATATTTTTCAGTAGCACGAAATGAGAAAATTGCCTACATGGATCTAACGGAGGACATGACCCTAAACAGATTTGATTGACATCGTTAAATCTATATAACCGACCCACCTAGTGGGAAAAGGCTTGGTATGGTTTGGTTTAGCATGAAATGAGGAAATTGGATCAATATTACCAAAATGAGCAGTAGATTTTTGTCATCTTGTTCAAAAAGATTTCCTGGATCAACTAATTCCAACTCGATTCTAATATCGACTCAATAACGGTTTTTATGCAAATGAACTTGATTCCTTGAGAAACTCTTCTATAATTAATCGTTAACTTCAAATATAATAAGTACTTGGAATTGAAAACTAAAATATTTGCTATACCGTTAAGCACGATCATACATAACATAGAAGTAACACTGGGAAATGGTGGGCGATTTGTTAAAGCAGCGGGTACTATAATGGAACTGAGGGGGAAATCGACCACATTAAAATTGTGGTTATCGTTTCAAAGGGTATTTGGTCATTTAATGACAACTCCTAGCCAGGAAGTACTACATGATGTAGATATCACATGCCTGTTAAATTTAAAAAAACCATCCATTTGTCACCTTCGTCCAAAAGTTAAGGGGGTTGTGTTCATTTTTAACTACAATGGGCATAATATCTAGAATTGTATGATTCCCGATTAGATTCGATACACTATGTAATCGATGTTATTTTACCATCAAATCGAATAGAGTGATGAATTGTGGTAAATCAAATTGAATCTATCCAATTCATTTCATAGAAAATCTTACTATTTTTACGATTCAGGAAGTGACCCAAATCATCTGGATCACAGGTCATTAAGACCCAATTTGCAAAAATCTATTTTTTAAATTTAAAAAAAAAAAAAGTAAAGTTAGAGTGGCTCGTAACCAAGAATTCCACAATACTTGCATATCATCTTCACATAAATTGTTTTGAACTTTTAGTATACTATATTTTCTAAAACCTTCATAAACGATTAAAACACTGCCTTTTAAATCTTCGTAAATGTAAGATTTAGACCAACATTTCTAGCCATAAATGGGCGGACCCTACAAGGGGGACAAGCTCCTCAAACTTTCAAAATTTAATGTAGCTAAAGTTAGCCTGTATAGTTTTATATTATCAAAAGTTGGCTCCCTAAATTTTTATGTTTTTCAATAAAGTCCCCAAATAAATATTATCTTTGCCCATGCTAGAAAATATTTTTGCATTTGTCACTGTAGCTATAAGCATAGCTTCTTTCCATGTAGACATTGCGAATGTTAATTATTCAATATCTTATATATTTTTAATATATAACATTATGTTTCTATCATTTCTGATTTTATACCAAATCTTACGATTCATGATTCGTTATGATTGACCATTCTCAAATCTAAAATTTCAATTCACATTACGATTATAATTTTTTTTAAATATTTTCATAGATTTTATGCTGTTTTCGGATTTTCTATGCTAATCAGAACTACAACTGAAACAAAATTTTGATCACATAAAAAATTATAGTTCATAGAACACAAATGCAATGCAACTAATTTTTAGTACACTTATATACTCACTCGTCATTGAATTGTTGAATTTCCCCTTCAGAAAACTCCCTAGAGGGAAAAAGTTCAATAACAGGAATAGATGGTGGATCAGTTTGCTCTGCCAGTTTTTTCTTCTTCCTGAGAATGAGAGATGATACATTAGTCATACTCCTGTTCCAACATGTTCAGCTATGGAAAAGATGAAAAAAGTTCAATTCCTCACTTGCTTTTACTTTTCTTCTTCTTTTTTGCAGCTTCTGGCAAACAATTGTCAAACGCATATACATGCACATATCAGAGACACACAAAGTTATACTCTGTTCAAGTAAACCATACATACATCACATGAGGAATAAATGCTAACAGAAAGTTTTGTATTTTATTTTGCTTATTATTTTCATTTATCAATTGCTAAACTCAAATGCATAGAACTTTGCTGCTTTACCCCCTTTTTTTTTTATAAAGAACGTACAATATATTTAAAAAAAAAAAAACAAACAAACAGGACAAGCAACTAGAATGCAAATTATTTCTACCAACCATACATGATAAACAAATGTGATGCTGGTGATAATATGAAACAAAATATGCCTGTCTATAATGGGACATGGATAGTAAAAATAATTCCATAAGATCTGGATACTAAACATGTCCTTTATACCTACTGAACATGGAATTTCAACACAGCAAAATTCGTACGTGGACCTCATCACAATCAAAATTTGTAACCTACAAGTGCTTAGGATTTCATCTTCTGTTTTAAGAGGAATAATTTTTGGGTACCAATTTTTATTATTAGATTGTTGTACTTCCTCGAAATGATAAAATAGATCAGTAAAGCCATTTATATAAGAAAGACATTCTTGGTAATGCAGACCCTACAAATGTCACAATTGACAAAGTGGAAAAGTTTGGAAATTGGTCAGTTTTAAAATGGGACCACCCACAAACTTTCTTAATCCCATTTTGCTCTTAGCAGTTATGTTACTCGGACTCGTCATTTTGGGTAAGAGTATCATGTCGACAAGACACGACTCTGGGGTCAATACCAGATCTACATCCGACATAGAGTCTGTATTTCGCATATGACTGTGCTAGAAGTCTGGAAAAAAATGTTAAGCCTATTATTCCGCCACTGTTGAGCATAGTAATGGAAGACGAAGATAGAGACTCTTCTTTAAAATGGGGAAGACGAAGATAGAGACACTTCAAGTTACAACTATTTGATGTTTTGATTTAAAATCCATAATGACACATCTTTTCTTGTTGTCGTCCAATGGTTTTTTTTTAGATGGCTTCAAGCTTTTACCTTCTGTGTATGTGTATTAAATATAAGTTAAAAGTCCCAAGGCAAGATATTACACATAAATAAGAAATCGCCCTTGTTAACTTTTGCTCTTCCACTTTTTTATTTAATATATATAGAGAGAAAGTCACTAGATTAAACCAAACTAGTCTAAATGATTATAGCTATTTTAATAATTTTCTATTAAAAAATTTTCATCATAATTTCACGTAGCACATGCTTTTATGATTTATGGTTCATATATAATGCATACAAGTTGTATAAATGATTTAATAATTTCGATTTAAACAATAAAAATTAATTTTTATGTAATATTTTTTATGTGCCCTCTCTCTGTATCCATATCCACAATCTAGACACATTTTTAGCCGAGTCCCCATATCCTAAAATATGAATAATATACGAATATGACATCCTGATACGTACTCAAGTTCGACACCAGCACTCAAGTACAAGAAACATAGCTAGAATACTATGGGACTTGCTAAGTTTTATAAGCAAAGGATATGCTGGTAATTTCAACATTACATAAGCTAAATGGGTTACACAAGGGCATTCAATGGATTGTATTCTGGGTCGGTTAATGTAATAAACTAATCCTAAAAACAAGCAATTATATATCAGTCCTGAAAATTTGAGTTTTGAACCCTATTCACTACTTGAGCAGCGTCGATGACAGCATTAACATTTCTCACACAAAAACCTTACTTCATTCCAATTGATTAGTAAGTTTCATTTCTCGTGATCCGTGAATAGTCCAGTTTCCATTACAACGTACAGTGACTAGGGTCTAGTCCTCTTAGTCGTATAGAAAACGGAGTGAAACAAAATGCCCTGCTATATTGACACCCTTAACAATAAGTCAAGGGAAATAGCAAAAAGACAAGTTCTTCAATTTGAGGACAAGATGAAATTTTTTGACAGATTGTTTTTGTATGTGCAAGGGCCTCTTGCCAGTAGGAATCAACTTTTGTTGCATTCTCCTCTTGCTAGGGGGTGTAGAGCATGATTTTCTTGGTCTTTGGTGTAAAATGGGTGATGCCTACAACATTTAGAAAAATTTTTTTTTTCTTTTCTTGGAGCAGAGATTGCCCAAGCAGACTGAAGAGAGGCCAACTCCATTATGTGTGATGCGGTGCCCATAGAGGTAGCATAATCATTAATCATTTTAAAGAATTGAATGATATTATATAGTTTGGAAGGTATGGTGTTGGATGCCTTATATACTTGGCTAAAGAAGGCTATTCCACTTTTTAGAATTGCTTTGCTCTGTTATTGAGGGAATTTTTTTTCTTTTTTTTTTATTGGCATTATTGAGGGAATTCATATCTTCATGTTGATGCAAAATGAATCAACTCATTTCGTTAGACGCTTTAAAATTCAATTGCTGAATTTTGCTTAACATTTGAAACAAGCTTTTTAGTAGAGCATTATGTAAAGGCATCAAATGTAGAAATTTATGAATTAATCAGCATCATGAATGTTCCCATTGGCAATTAGTAGTAATCATAGCCAAGAGTAGGAAATAATATTGAAACAACACAATTGCTATCTTTTGAAAGAATGACCTGGTGACTCATCTAGCTCCAGACTGTTAACTTTTCCTTCGACTTCTTTTTGCAATGTAGAAGAGAGATTATTAACTTCTTCCTTGCCATCTAAAAGCTTTGCAATTCCATCTTGTTTAATAGAAACTTCTGCATTCATTGTTTCATTTGCCATCTGTACAACGTACCTGAGCGACACGCAAGCATAAGATTCACAGCATCTAGGACCATCCAGTAATACATTGGGACAAAACAAAATATGTGTTAGTACAAAAAATGCATATGGCACGTGGCACATTCCCGAGCAGAGTAGAGGAAACAAATGCCGCCATCAAAAGCATTTATTTCGAGCCTTCTCGTATTCTCATCTTTTTTATATGGTGCAGTGTAACTTTTCGATTGGTGGTATCCATTATGCGTTCAGCGCGTGAAGTGACTGGTGAGCTTCGAGCGAGTGAGCTAAGCTTCTCGCGCCCAAAAACCTAAACAACGGATTGCGTTCCGTCGAATTTATGTCATTTCGGGCCTAGTATTTCCGCCCGCCTAGTAGCCCAACATCTTTTGTGCTTCCGTTCGGTGAGTATTCTTCTTGACCCTTCTCTCTTCCCTTACTTCATTCGATTAGGATGAAAATGGGTAGGTTAACAGGTCAAATCGAGACTGAGGGAGGTCTAGAGAGTTTCAAAGAAAGGTTCGATATTCCTGATAATGTCAATATCAGGTTCGGGGAAGAGGGTTAACATGAAATCGGTCTCTTCCCCATTGTAGCCATCACCGAGGGGGGTCTTAGGTTTCCTATTTCCCGTTTCCTTCGTTTAGTCTTCCACATGATTAACCTCTCCCCTAGGTTTGTCACACACAACTTTTATAGAATAGTGAATGGGGTAGAGGAAATGAACCGTAGGTACGGATTTCACCTATCCGTCTATGATTTGATTTACTGCTATAATCTCCAAAAGGTTAGGAAGGGGGAAGATAGATGGTACTTGAAGTCCCGACCAGAGAAGGCCTTGGTGCACATGTTGCCCGATAATATCAAGGGCTTCGAGGACGACTGGTGTGTCGTGTCCGGGGAATGGATATGTAGGCTCGGGGAAGATGACTTCCCCTCGCTGATTACGGCGTCATCAGGGCCAGGTTAGGTTATAGTTAGTTTTTTTTTTTTTTTTTATATAATATGAATTAACTGCCATCCATTTTTGAACTCAGATCCTCGAGAAAAGAATTCTTGAAGCAGGGCTGTTGGAGTCGACACCGATCATATTGAAGAAGTGCTCAAATTCCTCGGCGAGCCAGGCACGTACCCGTTCGCTAGGTCGGCACCAATTCTGTTTAACTTCCAGTCGGCCTACCGTTCATTCGTCTCTCCACCTCAGGGCTATAGTATCGGAGTGGCCTCAGACAAACTGCACCAGTGGTTTGCCTGATCCGACGAGGAAAAGATCAAGTATTACTACGATCGCCACCCCTACCTTCCGCTCGCCACAGCAGTTGCTGAAGAAGAAGCAGACAGTCCTGCCCTAGAAGCCTTACCTCTCCAGGCAGTTAACCAAAGATGGCGCCTAGACGAGACATCAAGAGGGCCGCCGAGGATCTGGCCAAAGAAAGGCGTGCCGAAAAAGAAAGGAGGAAGAGGACGAGAGGAGAGCCGAACATAGATGGAAAGGGGTCTCCATCAGAGAACCTCCAACTGCCCCGAAAAGGGCCACAGAAGCAGAGGCGGGGGACTCCCGTGGAAAGAAAAAATAGCAGATGGAAGACACTTCTGACTTCGTTGCATGGGAACCCCCACTCTCAGTACAACCATTGCCGAGCTCAGATAGAGGAGCCCCGAGGTCTTCATCATTGCCTCCCATTCCTCCTCCACCTAAAGACACATCTGCAGGAGGTGAAGGGAGCTCCAGTCGAGTGCCATCCCAAGTTATTCCTTCAGAGGGTCAATCGAGGGATTCAACCCCCTGGTATCCAAGAATCTTGATTCCCTCACTGGAGTCCCCTGAGGGCCGACCGTTCTCCCTCCAAGATTCCGCCATGAACTTCCCCGAGCTCTTCCTCAAAGCTATAATCCCGCCTCGTGACGTTTACGCTACGAGGAAGAACAAAATGAAGGATCTGCAGAGCTCGCTCGTGAAATCCCTTCTCTCGGTAAGCAACTCTATGCATGTATTTGAGTAGTTAAACTCTATCCAGGTTCGTACCTTTGGGAATTATCCATTTTTATTGGTTCGCTTCTAATTCATTTCCCTCTCGGCAGTCAACTTTCTACGCCATAGAGCTAATAACTCGAAGCAACGGCCTCCACGAGAAGGTCAGCAGGGATGATACGTACGTACGAGAATTAAAGGCGAGAGTTAGTGGGCTAAAATGGGACAAAACCGAGTTGAAAAAGGAATTGGATTCAACTCGACGTGACGCTGCATCCGTCGTAGAACGGGCCGAGGCCAGCCAAAAGAAAACGGATGCTGCGTTGGCCCATTTGGCTTCCAAAGATGAGGAGGTCTTGGATAAGATAAAGCTGCTAGGCAAGGCTAGTGCCAAAAAAGAATCATCGAAGAGGAGCATCACTGAGCTCGGGCAAAAATACGATGACATGCTAAAGGACAACCTTCGATTGAAGGACGACCTCAGAAAGGAAACTATTGCCCAGCTCGAGCTCAAGAAGGAAATAGAGGAGGCCGAAAGAGGAGCTGCTCGGGACCTCAAAGCTCAATTTAACGACTTCGTGGGTCAGATCGGGGACGCGAGGAATGAGTATTTCCTGGATGGTTGGGAGGCTGCAATGCAGAGATTGAATGTAGACTCCACCTCCGAGATATACAGAGACGTGCCATTTCCTGACCCCGATTCGCTGATCCCCAAGTTCAGCTTCGATCGAGACCCGGGAGCGCCGGTCGTTGGGGAATTTATCGAGCTACCGACTCCATCTCTCGAAGAGCCCACCGAGCAGCCTACTCAAGCCCTCGTGGAGCCTACCGAGCTGCCAACTCCAGTCCTCGAAGAGCAAACCGAAACATCTTTGGAGGAGGGCGAGGTCCACGAGCCGAGCAACGAAGAGGCCTCTAAGGATTAGACTAGGAATCGCTTGTTCCTTATTTTACCTTGTAATTGTTTGTGAACAATGTTTCCTTACTGTTTTCAATGTTCTTAACGGATGAATTTACATAACCTTCTGCCTAACTTGCCCTGCCTTTAAATTTCGCTGTTGACGTCTATGTTTACTGGCGGTTTTACTTTTCCTTCCTTTCTTTCGAGATGGATCATGACTGTATGATTTTGCTTATCAGTAATATGAGAGTACTTAGTGAAAAGTACTTAGAATGAATGACAAGTAAATGCATAACTGTGGTTTGCTCTAAATCTTAGATATAAACTCCATGTTGAATTTGAATGGTTGCTCCTAAAGAAAACCTCTTGTGTTGTGTTGGCGTTGGTGGTCCTTAAAGTTGCTGAAGAATGAGTAATGTGAAGTGTAGCGGAGCACCTTTACGAACAGTAGAGGGGTTATATAAGTAGCAAGTCTTGTGGGACGGAAATAGTCACTCTAAATAAACATTCAGACCGCTTTACTCCCATTCAAGCTTCGTTTTTATGGACAGGATTTTGTGAGAACAACTACAAAACCTTGTTTTTCTTATGCATAGTGCTTCTCACAATCCTCCCGACCTCTATAACTCTTATATACAGTAAATAAATAATCAGATTATATAACAAATGATTTGCTTTCATCTCAAATGCACTAGGTAATTGGGGTGTTCGTGCAACCCCAAGGTGCCCTGGCTAAAGATTAAATAGTGGAAATATTTCCAAAGGAGTTCAAAACAAAGCTAGCCCCCTCTCACGTGTCATTGCTTTAATGACCAGTTATTTAAACTTAGTTAAGTGAAATACCTCATAGCACTGATCTCTCGTTTGAGGTCTTAACTTCAACGTTCGCTCCCTGGGCATGTGGTCAGTGAACTGTACTTTTCGAATGATGCCGAGCGGATATCCTAGAGATGTAATAGTTCGGCATGTGGTCGGCCAAACCGCTGAAATAGCTTTGCTTTAACCGTCATAGGAGTTGTCCACGGGGTGGGTCCAATGGGGCGAGCCAACACCGGTAAACCGGTGAGGCTATGCTTCCTGTTACCACCATTGGATGAGTCCAATGGGGCGAGCCAACACCGATGAACCAATGAGGCTATGCTTTCAGTTACCACCATTGGCTGAGTCCAATGGGACGAGCCAACACCGGTGAACCAGTGAGGCTATGCTTTCATTTACCACCATTGGCTGAGTCCAATGGGGCGAGCCAACACCGGCGAACCGGTGAGGCTATGCTTTTAGTTACCACCATTGGATGAGTCCAATGGGGCGCGCCAACACCGGCGAACCGGTGAGGCTATGCTTTCAGTTACCACCATTGGATGAGTCCAATGGGGCGAGCCAACACCGGCGAATCGGTGAGGCTATGCTTTCAGTTACCACCATTGGATGAGTCCAATGGGGCGAGCCAACACCAGTAAATCGGTGAGGCTATGCTTCCTGGCTGTCAGTACTCTCCTCAAATTCTCATTGAAAATAATCCTGTATGGTTCAAAGTAAACATAGATACAAACTTATGTAAAACAAAGCGAAAACCTTGCAAATAGAATAATCTTAGATGGGCTATGTTCCATGGCCTCTTTATGGGCTTCTCATCCATGTCTGCCAACCGGTACGCACCGTTACCGAGCACCTCCTTTATCCGAAATGGCCCTTCCCAATTTGCACCGAGCTTCCCATCGTTTAGGTTCTTCCTGGTTCCCATCAGTTTTCTTAGCACAAAATCACCAACCTTGAATTCTCGTTTCCTCACTCCTTTGTTATAACCCCTCCTCGTACTTTGTTGGTAGTTGGCCAGCCTTAGGGCAGCTAATTCCCTCTTCTCATCAATTAGGTCCAGACTTCTGGTCATGGCCAAATAGTTTTTACCTCTGTTAAAAGCCTGTGAGCGTATGGTCGGCAATCCTATCTCAAGGGGGATCACAGCCTCTGTTCCGTGGGAAAGAGAAAACGGTGATTCGCCTGTTGATCTCCTTGGCGTAGTTCTGTACGTCCAGAGCACAGAAGATAGTTCATCCACCCATTTGCCCTTAGCTGACTCTAGTTTCTTCTTGATGCCGTTTAAGATAACTTTATTCGTGGCTTCAGCTTGACCATTGCTCTGGGGATAGGCGGGTGTTGAGTTGATGTTTTTTATTCCATACCTTGAGCAATACTCCCTCAATGGGGAACTATGGAATTGTGTACCGTTGTCAGAGATGAGTGTCCTGGGAATGCCGTATCTCGTGATGATGTTCTTCCATAGAAAGCGGATTGTATCCGAATCTCTGATATGAGCTAGGGGTTTGGCCTCAACCCACTTCATGAAATAATCTAATCCGACCAGTAACCATTTCCTGTTTCTGGCTGCCGTAGGCATTGGAGCCACTATATCCAAACCCCACTGGACAAACGGCCAAGGGCTGGTGAGTGGGTTGAGCTCCTGAGCTGGTTGATGCAGAAACGGGGCGAACTGCTGGCACTTCTTACACTTTCGAACGTAAGCCTGGGCATCTCGCCCCATCCTCGGCCACTAGTCGCCTTGAGAGATTGCTCGATGGGCCATTGACCTGCCCCCAGTATGCGCTCCACAAACACCCTCGTGGATTTCAAAAAGAAAATCCAATACTTTATCTGGATGGATGCAGAGCAAATAAGGGCCCAAGAAGGATCTCTTATAGAGTTTGAGGTCGGGAGACAGCCAAAACCTTGCAGCCTTTATCTTCAGCTTTCTCGCCTCTGCCTTGTCATCGGGAAGGACATCGTTTTTGAGATACATGATAATTGGGTCCATCCAAGAAGGACCTTCTCCCATACAGCTGACTTCTCACAGAATGGAGACACTTGGCTCCCTCAGCTCCTCGAGGAAGACTGTATTCGAAAACCTTGTCCTCGGGGAAGAAGCGAGAGTTTCCAAAGCATTAGCATGACTGTTATGATCTCTTCCCACTTGTTCGATCCCAACAATGTTGAAATTTTCCAACCTCTTTTTTGACAAAGCCAAGTAAGCTGCCATTTTTTCACTTCTTGCCGCATATTCTCCCTTGAGCTGATTTGCCACTAATTGGGAGTCTGTTTTGATCAACACATTGCAGGCAAACAACTTCTGGGCTATGCTGAGTCCAACTAAAAGGGCCTCATATTCGGCCTCATTGTTTGTAGCACTGAATTTAAGTTTTACTGCGTACTCGATAGTCACTCCCTCTGGGGTGGTCAAGACAACTCCCACTCCAGCCCCTGTTTTAGATGCTGAGCCATCTGCGTCAATCAACCAAGAGGGTGGAACCACTCCAGAAACTATTTCTGCTTCAGGTCTGAGCGTGAGGTGCCAGATCTCCGCCAACTGCTTGGAAGGAGGGTGGCTGAACTCCGCCACAAAATCCGCCAAAACTTGGGCCTTGATGGCGGTCCTGCGCACGAATCTTATGTCGAATACGGCAAGGGACACTGTCCATTTGGCCATCCGTCCGGTTATATCTGCTCTTTTTAGCAGCTGGCCGAGTGGTTGACCAGTTACTACTTGGATGGTATGAGCATGGAAGTAATATGCCAACTTCCTAGATGCCATCACCAACGCCAAAGTCAACTTTTTCAGAGGTAAATATCTGCATTCTGCCCCTTGTAATGTTTTGCTTACGTAATAGATGGGACTCTACCTTCCTTCTTTTTCTTTCAACAAAATTGCACTAACGGCAGAGTCAGACACGGCCAGGTAGATTTGTAAAACATCCACGGGGTCTGGGGTTGACAAAATTGGGGCTGTCACCAAATATTGTTTCAGCATCTCCAGTGCCCGGCTGGCTTCTCATCCCAAATCATTCTATTAGCCCCTTTCAATAGCTTGAAGAACGGCCTACATTTATCTGATGCTCAGCTTATAAATCTGTTAAGGGCCACCACCCTCCCTGTTAACTACTGCATTTTCTTCTTCATACGGGGCGAAGAGACAGCTAAGATGACCCGAATCTGCTCGGGGTCGACTTCAATTCCTCTCCTGGTGACTAAATGCCCCAGAAACTTCCTCGAGCCTACCTCAAAAGCACATTTAGCTGCGTTGAGTTTTAAGCCATATTTATCTAAGATAGAAAAGACATGCTGTAGATGTTGAATATGAGTACCCGAGTCTTTGCTTTTAACCACCATATCATCAATGTAAACCTCCATAATCTTAC
>QLOD02000009.1:1106661-1121048 GCA_003260245.2 Sideroxylon spinosum
AGAAAATAATGGAGTACCAGACATATGGTTTGAAGCACCAGAATCAATAACCTAAGATGAATATGAAGAAGTGGACACACAAGTAGGAGAATTACCTCAATGGGCTAAAGAAATTGTTAGAAGAAATGCCTGATGAGTCGTTTGATACTGGAGAAATTTGGCATATTCTTCTCCCAAAAGAGTCACAATTGATAATTCACCTGTGCCAGGTTTTTCTGAAGAGGCAGGAATATCAAATAAAGCTGCATGAACCATATCAGTGGTTTTCCATGAAGATCTAATTTTTTCTAATGTGTCCAACACGACCACGATTAGAGCATTTTGGTCTAGCACCACGACCTCCATGACTACGTTCATTAGATTGAGACTAGGGCTGATCATAGTTTTAAAAAACGGTAATGAATACCGTAACAATAAGGGTCGCAGTGATGAGGAAGCGGAATGTAATAGACGTTACGTAACGGAAACGAAAATCGGAAGCGTGAATTTTTTTTTTTAAATTCACATTTTTACCTAAATTTTACAGTTTTTGATTGTTTAACAATTAAAATACATAAATATAAATTATTATTGTCATTTAATGATTTTATATCAAGTTATGTTTATATATAAACATAAATATTTCTTTTTTTGGACATCTCTTACATAAAAATAAGCTCATACTTTTTTCTATTAAATTGCTAATATTTATATATTGATCAAAACAATAATAAATGTGTAATTATTAAAATAAAAAATATATATTATAATATAACGTTTACACTTAATTAATAACTTTTAATATAACATACATAATTATATTTAATATAACTAACGTAAATTATATAATATGTTAGAATAATAATATTAATAATTATATTAAATTAATATGTTATGGTATAATAGTGGTGTTTGATTAATAAGTGTTAAATTAATAACTTTTAATACGATCAATATAAATTACATAATATCTTACTATAAAATTTTATAATAATATTTAATTATAATTAAAAATTTTAACATATGTATAATTAAAAATAATTTAACATACTTTACAAAAATATAAAAAAATTATATTTATATAATTATTATATATAAAAAGGTTACTCATAGGAGTTCGATACAGTAGTCCATAGCAAAAAAAAAAAAAAAGGGACTCCATATTATCAAACACTACACCACCCATCAATGCTAACAGATAGCTTGATAGGCAATTAGATTTCTAAGAAACCCACCCACCTACCCACCACCCATATCACATCTACGCACCCACGACTTTGCAACTTCTTCTTCCAGCTCTTCGTTTCTCTGTTCTAGTTTCGTTCGCTATGGTTTTTCGAAAACTGAAGCTGAGGAACACGGCCTGCACAATTCTTTGCTTAATCTCAATCTAGAACTGGAAGGCTTTAATGATTCAGTTCTTCGACATTTGCTTAATCTCGATCTAGAAGTGGAAGGCTTCAATGATCAGTTATCATTTTTATTTCTTTGATAACTTTTTATTTTTCACAAGATCCAAATCTGGTACTTCTTGATTCTTGATTCCTTCTTTTATTTTTAGGCTTTGGATCATAAATGTTAGGATTTTTTTTTTTTTCCTTTTCCGAATCTTTGCTAAAAGATCATAGGGTTTCAAAACATTTTTTTTGTGTTTTTTTTTTCTAACCTTTTTTTTGTTGATTTCTCTGTGAAGTACTATTGTATCGCTAGCATAACGCCGGTGCAACACCCGTTATGGTGTGATTGCCGTGTCACACCTAATAACGCTAACATATTGGGCTCAGAGCTCGTCGATTCTATTATGAAGCAGGCAATTCCGTTACGTAATAGCGATTTTTTTAATACCATGGGACTGATAGACAGGACTTTTATTGTCTAAGGATGTCTGACTGATTAGAGCAGAACTTGCAGAATCTAAAATAGTGAATGAATCTTTAGAAGCAACCCTCATATCTCTGGAATAGTGTTGCCTCTACTGAGAATCTAGGGTTTGACTGGCTCAAACTCAAAATCTAAGCCGGCAAAAAATCAGAGTACAACCATTTGTTCTCTTTGTTTCTACATCATGTTGATATCTGTGGATAATAATTGTAAAGAGTTCAACTTCTCTTGAACATGCTTCAAAGAGGCAAAATACTCAGTAATTGGTCAGCCAGATTGTTGGAGTTGAAAAAATTCTAATAATAGGTCATACATCCGAATGAGATCACTGGAGAGTAGTAGATGAATATATTCCCATATATCTTTACATGTATCAAGATGAGTACACATGTCAGCGATATTGGGTTTCATGGAATTTCACAATAAGCTAATAAGATGAGCATCTTCTTGGACCCAATCATCGAACTTAGGATCAGCTTTAGGAGATCCAGATTCAACCAAATGCTTTTGTTTATCGTACTCGATAAACGCAATCTTAATTACTTTGGACTATTGAATGTAATTCATTCCATTCAACATTTTGGTTGTTAATTGTTGTGACAAAAGAATGAAACCACCCATCATTTGCTATTCAAAGGATGTCTCAGTAACCATTTAGAATCAGCAAACAATAGCTTGAATCCCAATCGTGACAGATGAACAGTGACAGACGAGGAGAGGGAAAAAAAAGTTATTCAATCACCGAAACAAGTACACTGATGAGTCATCGGAAGGAGGAGAGAAATTGGCAAAAAAGGATGGAGGTCCAACTATGCCGCAGCTTCAGCGAAGGCGTGCGAGGCCCACATGTAGACTTGCAGGTGGTGCTTGGAAGCTCGTGAGGACTTTTTCGGTGACAGCACTCCTCTGACGGTGGTTGCCTCTCTCCGGCGATCACACTGACCTATATAAGGGGTTGAACGAGCAATAAGTTGACGACCTATGCTTGATAGAAATGGTGAACCCTTGTTCCGTCTTTAACGTTGAACAGAAATGAACAGTGTTTCAGTCACTGTTTTGTTCAACAAACACAAGAACTAACAACGCTCTGATACCATGTAGGACTATATAATTGAGATGAATTTCACACACTAGAACTCAGTGTGTGTGTGTGGATTTATATGCACAGAGTAGTGACTGTACATCTTAAATTGGTGACCATTTGGGTTACCAAGTGATTAGATACATTCTCTACAATTAGTGTACATAAATTCTACATTAACAATTTTTTTTTGGCAGAGAGCAAAAGTAACTTACTCTTGTATTTTATGTAAGAAACATTTGATATTAATATATAGTATTTTTTATTTTACCGTATTTTATGGATATATTTGAAATTTAGAATTTTATTTGTGATTTGGGCCTACGTTAACCCAAATTCTTGGGTCAGCCACTGAGCAAGAGCACTTGCTCATGAATGGTTTTCTAGAAGGCCTTCCATCCAAAGTGGCCGCAGTAATTCACAGTCTAAGAGTACAAATCATAAAATTGTAATTGAAATTTAGTCACTGCCTCGACTTAGGTAAAAAGATTATACCTTGGAAAACTTTTCCATTAATCTCAACCTCATAAGACTCCATGACCTCTTGAATTGCGGCACCAACATCACATAGACGAACATCAATTCCAGATTCCTAGATAACAAAGCAAAAATCAAAACTGATAATTATAAGTGTAGGGTTCCTATGGAATCTACTAATTCCTGATTCTAGATTACAACCTTTATACCGGTATTGGTAGCTTCACGTGATGCCTGAAGCAGTGGGTCAAACATAGGGTTAAAGGCTACTGTAAATGCACAGTCAATTATATGCCCTGCGAGCAAATACAAGGCACTATGTAGAGGATTTAAGACACTAATATAGTGGCAAAACATATTAAGGAAGTGGGACAAAATGGGCTGTGTACTGTTACCATCAACATGAGTTCCAAAATCTAATTTCATCACATCATCATACTGAAGTGCAGTCTTATCTCCAGAGTTTGGGGTCCAATGAGCAGCAACCCTGGCAATGAGAAAGATTCATAAATAGAGATAAAAAAAAAAATATGGCAGAAAGAACATGGTACCAAAAAGGATTTTCAAACTTGTCAAACTTATACCAGTTCAAAGAGCATCCAGTGGGGAAAGCAATACCCGCTTGCAGACCATTCTCTGATATCAACTTACGAACTGTATTCTCCAAGGTCTCACAGAGGTCAGTCATTAACATTCCAGGCCTCAGAATACCTTTAATGTATTTCCGAACCTGATCAAAACAAAGCACAAAGCAAATGCAGACACTAACAAATGGAAAGTTTAAGTTTCTATATAACAGTAGATAGAGCAAGCGCACACAAAATGTACATGTAAGGCTCATCGCCAACCTGACGGTGAACTTCTGCTGCTTGACGAACTGAATTATAAATGGGTTTTTGCAAGCGCTCCGTTTCCCTCTTCTCCTCAGATGTGGTCCTCCACAGGTTACTGATATAGAATTACAAATTATGAAATCCAGAATATCTAGACTGAAAGAGTCATAAGAAAAGACAACACAGAAGTAATCTAGGAGAAAAAAAAATTAACTGTGTAGTGGTGGTGGGTTTCTTTTTATTTTTTTATTATTTTTATTTATTTATTTATTTTTTGGGTTTTGGGGGCTGGGGGTGGGGGAGAGGTGTGGGCAAGGCCAATAAAGTGTTCCATTAATATCCATTGTTTCCATTCATGGGGCTTAGACAAGGAGCACAAGTTTGTGGGCAATGAAGTCAATAATAATGACAAGCACATATCCTATTCCATACCCGATATGAACTAGCAGGCATGTAAAAGCATAGGTAGGTTAGACCACCAACAAGCAAATAGCAGTCATTATTCGCACTGAATGGCTTGCGACTGAATAAACTCAAACTTGTCTCACTTGCCAGGAAGACAAGGCCAAGAGTTCCAAGGAGCAGCTCTAACTCCAACACCCCCCCTCACCAAAAAAAAAAAAAAAAATCATTTGTATAGAATAGACAAAAAAGAACTCAATAACCTATACAAGGGATATTTCGCGTCTCTAAAATTCCTTCCATTTCTCTTCCCCAAAATTAACCAAAGAATACAAAAAGGTTTAAGATTCTACACTAGCTTGGGGATTCTAAATCCCCACCTAGGAAATGATGTGTTCTTCTTGGTGCCGCCCAAGTAACACTGAAACAAGACAGTGCAAGGTGCCAAAGTTCCTGTGCCCATGAGCATTCCACGAACAGGTGATCGATAGATAAAGTCGCCTCCTTACACAGGCATATCAGCTCACCAACAGCAAGCCCTTCCTTCAAGGGCTGTAAACAGTCAATGTTTTATCATGAACCAAACATTAAAAAAAAAAAAAAAAAATCTCTGGGCAAAGCCTCCCTCACCCAACTTATCCATGGAAAGTCCATAAGCCTCGCTTCCCACTAGAGCTGTAAACAAGTATAAAGTGTGCATCAGCTGATTGTAGCTCCTTATCTCTCGATCTTGTAAATTTCTTCTGAGTCCGACTTCCCAAACAAAATTGCACCCCTCCTCCTTGCCACTCTCCTAAGTGGATATATATCTTGATTCCATTCTAGCCTGAAAATGTCCCCTAATTCCTCCCTAAGACATCTCCCTCCTAACCACTGGTCACCCCAAAATCTCACCCTATCCCTTGATCCTATTTCCAAAGACCTAAAATCTGCAGAAGCTTGGCCATTTATCACAAATGGCCTTGCACACCGCAACCCATAAGGTCCTTCCACCACCTTGGCTGTCCATGCTTCTCACTTTGGGCTATGCTTGGCACACACCACTTCTCTCTAAAGTCTATTCCTTGTCAAAGAGAATCTCCAGTGCCACCTGTGCAACAGAGCTTCGTTAAATACCCTTATTCTTCTTATCCCCCCCCCCCAATTCCTTTATTAGTTGGCAAACTGTGTCCCCTTAACCAGGTGAAATTTAGTAACGTCTTCGTTTCAGCCCCATAAGGAGTCCCCCCCCACATCTTCTCCATTCTAACTACCACCTTTCTTGGAATAAGGAAATAGGGACATATAATAGGTTGGCAGCATGCCAATTTGCTTTTGATTAAAGTGACCACGGCTTCCTAGGGAATATAGTTCTTTTTCCACCATCTGAGCCTCTTCTAAAAATTGTTGAACACTCCACCCCAAACTAAACATGCTTTATGCCTCGCACCCAATAGCATCTCTAGGTTAGAAACTGAGAGTGACTTATGAGTACAACCCAAAATTGCACATGAAAAATCTGAATCTTGAACCACCCTAACTGGAATCAGCACTGAATTTCCCAAATTGATATGCAGAAGCCTCAAAGCACAATAAGACACCTCAAATGTGCCAACTGAAGCAAGTATACCCCACAGAAAACAATAGTGTCATCCATAAACAACAAATGAGAGGCAATTACCCTGTGCAAGTGTCTGCCCCCAACCTCAAAACTGCCCTCCAAAAATTCGCTCGACTCCATCATCTTCAACATCCTATTAAACACTTCCATAACCAAGATGAATAGGAAGGGAGAAATTGGGTCCCACAGAAAACAATAGTGTCAAAATCCATTTCCTCTTTCTATCCCTAAAACCAGAATCTAAAGAAGAAATCCTCAGTTCACATAATCATAAGCCTTTTCCATGTCAAGCTGACAAATGACTCTCGGCGTCCCACTTTTAATTCTCTCGTCCACCACCTCATTGGTGATCTGTATTGTGGCCAAGATTTGCCAGCCCTCATCAAAAGCACTTTCCATCTTAGAAAGGAGACTACTCACCACTTTCTTCAACCTTAAAGCCAACGCCTTAGCTAGAAGCTTGTAAAAACCTCCCAACAAACTGATTGGTCTAAAGTCTTTTATCTCACAAGCACCTGCTTTCTTCGAGATCAATATGAGGAATGTTGAGTTTATACTCCCAAACTTTCTAGTCATATAGAATTCTGAGAACACCCGCAAAATTTCACACTTGATCTCTACTAGCAATGCATTAGGAAAGCCAGGTCATACCATCCGGTCCTAGTGTTTTGTCCCCTCCATCTCTCTTTGAGTTGTCCATATTTCCCCTTCCAAAAATTCCCTATGCAAGTTCCAACCCCTCCATCTCCACAGATATGGAAGCTCCATGTCATCAATCCTAGGCCTCCATTCTACCTCCTCCCTGAAAAGCTTGTTATAGAAACCAGTAATGCCCTCCTTAACTTCTCTTTCCTCCTCCAAAATCCTCCCCCCAATGTCTATCTGTTTATGAATTTTCCCTCGCATTGCCATCCCATGAAAATATTTAATACTCCTATTCCCTTTCTTTACCCAAAGCATCCTAGATTTTTGTCTCCAACTTACCTCTCTCTCTTGGTGATCTTTTCATATTCCTCTTTCAATTCCCCCCTTCTTTGGGCTTCCGCCTCTGATAATCTATTCCCAATTTCCTTTCTATCTAATTATGAAATTCTATCCGCAACCGTATATTTATTAGCTTCTATGCTTTCAAATTAGAGGGGTGTGGTTTATCAATATCCAACTCATTCTGCCATGGAGTTTCTAAAGACATGGACCATGCAAAGATATCTCTTGATGACATTCCTCTCTAAGTGAGTGAGGGGATAGTTGAATTCCACTAGCCACATCTCTAGCAGTAGGAGAATAAATTTTGAAAGGGACTAATACATTTCCCCAACCAGATCCTTAACAGTTCATTTTAGACAGAATAACAATCCCATTAGAATGAAACCCCCTTGGTGAAAAAAATGCAGAGAGAGTAATGATTTAAATGAATGAAGTTTCCCTAGTTCAGTCTTAGGTTGAGAAGCACATAACTTTGATCTAAAAAAAGGAGCAGCCCGGTACACGAAACTCCCACCTCTGTGCAGTCCGGGGAAAGGTCGGACCACATTGGGCCTATTGTACGCAGCCTTACCCTGCATTGCAGGAGGCTGTTTCCACGACTCGAACCTGTGACCATAAGGTCACACGGCTGCAACTCTACCGTTGCGCCAAGACTCCCCTTCTTGATCTATTTTCAGAAAATTCAGGTCACTCAATATTTTTCAATAGCATGAAATGAGGAAATTGCCTACATGGATTTAACGGAGGACATGACCCTAAACAGATTGATCGGCATCATCAAACCCATATAACCAACTCACCTAGTAGGAAAAGACTTGGTTTGGTTTGGTTTAGCATGAAATGAGGAAATTGGATCAATATTACCAGAATGAGCAATATATTTTTGTCATCTTGCTCAAAAAGATTTCTAGAATCAACTAATTCCAACTCGATTCTAATACCGACTCAACAACAGTTTTTATGCACATGAACTTGATTCCTTGAGAAACTCTTCTATAATTAATCGTTAACCTCAACTATAATAAGTACTTGGAATTGAAAACTAAAATATTTGCTATACCGTTAAGCACGATCATACATAACATAGAAGTAACACTTGGAAATGGTGGATAATTTGTTAAAGCAGCGGGTACTATAATGGAACTGAGAGGGAAATCGGCCACATTAAAATTGTAGTTACCATTTCAAAGGGTATTTGGCCATTTAATGACAATTCCTAGCCAGAAAGTACTACATGATGTAGATATCACATGCTTGTTAAATTTAAAAAATACCATCCATTGGTCACCTTGGTCCAAAAGTTAAGGGGGTTGTGTTCATTTTTTAACAAAAGCGGGCATAATAGTTAGAATTGTATGATTTCTGATTAGATTCGATACACTATGTAATCGGTATAATCTTACCATCAAATCGAATAGACTGATGAATTGTGGTAAATCAAATTGAATCTATCCAATTCATTTCATAGAAAATCTTACTAGTATTACGATTCAGGAAGTGACCCAAATCTGGATCAGGTCATTGAGATCCAATTCGCAAAAATCTACTTTTTAATTTTTTTTTAAAAAAAAAAAGTAAAGTTAGAGAGGCTCGTAATCACAAATTCCATAATACTTGCATATCATCTTCACATAAATTGTTTTGAACTTTTAGTATACTACATTTTCTAAAAAACTTCATAAACGATTAAAATATTGCCTTCTTAAATCTTCCTAAATGTAAGATTCAAACTAACATTTCTAGCCATATATGGGCGGACCCTACAAGGGGGACACACTCCCTCAAACTTTCAAAATTTACTATAATGTAGCTAAAGCTAGCCTGTATAGTTTTATATTATTAGAAGTTGCCTCCCTAAATTTTTATGTTTTTCAATAAAGTCCCCACATAAATATCATCTTTGCCCATTCTAGAAATATTTTTACATTTGTCACGGTAGCTATAAGCATAGCTTCTTTCCATGTAGACATTGCGAATGTTAATTATTCAATATCTTATATATTTTTAATATATAACATTATTTTTCTATTTTTCTGATTTTATACCAAATCTCAAAATTCATGATTCGTTATGATTGACAATTCTCAAATCCAAAATTTCGATTCACATTACGATTATAATTTTTTTAAAATATTTTCATAGATTTTATGCTGTTTTCGGATTTTCTATGCTAATCAGAACTACAACTGAAACAAAATTTTAATCACTTAAAAAATTATAGTTCATAGAACACAAGTGCAATGCAAGTAATTTTTAGTACACTTATATACTCACTCGTCTTTGTATTGTTGAATTTCCCCTTCGGAAAACTCCCTAGAGGGAAAAAGTTCAATAACAGGAATAGATGGTGGATCAGTTTGCTCTGCCAGTTTTTTCTTCTTCCTGAGAATGAGAGAAGATACATAGTCATACTCCTGTTCCAACATGTTCAGCTATGGAAAAGATGAAAAAAGTACAATTCCTCACTTGCTTTTACTTTTCTTCTTCTTTTTTGCAGCTTCTGGCAAACAATTGTCAAACGCATATAAGTGCACATATCAGAAACACACAAAATTATATTTTATTCAAGTAAACCATACATACATCACATCAGGAATAAATGTTAACAGAAAGTTTTGTACTTTATTTTGCTTATTATTTTCATTTATCAATTGATAAACTCAAATACATAGAACTTTGCTGCTTCACCCATTATCAATTTTTCCATTTTTTTTTTTTTTTAAAAAGAAAGTACAATATATTTAAAAAAAAAAAAAAAACAAACAAACAAGACAAGCAACTAGAATGCAAATTATTTCTACCAACCATACATGCTAAACAAATGTGATGCTGGTGATAACATGAAACAAAATATGCCTGTCTGTAATGGGACATGGATAGCAAAAATAATTCCATAAGATCTGGATACTAAACACGTCCTTTATACCTATTGAACATGGAATTTTAACACAGCAAAATTTGTATGTGGACCTCATCACAATCAAAATTTGTAACCTACAAGTGCTTAGGATTTCATCTTCTGTTTTAAGAGGAATAACTTTTGGGCACCAATTGTTATTATTAGATTGTTGTACTTCCTAGAAATGATAAAATAAATCAGTAAAGCCATTTATATAAGAAAGACATTCTTGGTAATGCAGACCCTACAAATGTCACAATTGACAAAGTGGAAAAGTTTGGAAATTGGTTATTTTTAAAATGGGACCACCCACAAACTTTCTTAATCCCATTTTGGTCTTAGCAGTTGTGTTACTCGGACTCGTCATTTTGGGCAAGAGTATCCATGTCGACAGGACACGACTCTGGGGCCAATACCGGATCTACATCTAACAAAGATTCTGTATTTCGCATATGACTGTGCTAGAAGTCTGGAAAAAAATGTTAGTCTATTATTCCGCCACTGTTGAGCAGAGTGATGGAAGATGAAGATAGAGACTCTTCTTTCAAACGGGGAAGACGAAGATAGAGACACTTCAAGTTACAATTATTTGATGTTTTCATTTAAAATCCATAATGACACATCTTTTGTTGTTGTCTTCCAATGGTTTTTTTTTTGGGATGGCTTCAACCTTTTACCTTCTGTGTATGCGTATTACATATAAGTTACATGTCCCAAGGCAAGAAATTATACATTAATAAGAAATCCCCCATGTGAACTTTTGCTCTTCCACTCTTTTATTAAATATATATATAGAGAGAGAGTCACTAGATTAGACCAAACTAGCCTAAATGATTACAGCTATTTTAATAATTTTCTATCAAAAAAATTCATCCTACTTTCACGTAGCGCATGCTTTTATGATTTATGGTTCATATATAATACATACAAGTTGTATAAATGATTTAATAATTACGATTTAAACAATAAAAATTAATTTCGATGTAATATTTTTTATGTGCCCTATCTCTGTATCCATATCCACAATCTAGACACATTTTTAGCCGAGTCCCCATATCCTAAAAAAATATGAATAATATGCGAATATGACATCCTGATACGTACTCAAGTTCGACACTTGCACTCAAGTACAAGCAACATAGCCTCGCAAAGTCTTCATTTATGTTGGTTTTAGAGTTGTAAAGCTCCAGCCAGTTTACTACAGGACGTGCTAAGTTTTATAAGCAAAGGATATGCTGGTAATTTCAACATTACATAAGCTAGATGGGTTGCACAAGGGCATTCAATGGATTTTATTCTGGGTCTGGTTAATGTAATGAACTAATCCTAAAAACAAGCAATTATACACAAGTCCTGAAAATGAGTTTTGAACCCTATTCAATACTTGAGCAGCATCGATGACAGCCTTCGCATTTCTCACATCAGCAATGGCCACAAAAACCTTACTTCCTTAAAATTGATAAGTAAGTTTCATTTCTCGTGATCCGTGAATAGTCCAGTTTCCATTGCAAGAAGCTTAAGGAAAACATTAAAAAAAAAGAAAACAAAGGGGATAAGGAACTAAGATGACACATTCAATCTTCAAGATTTTGTCATTAAAGTGGATTGAGGACAAGGTTTATAAAGAATGGAGAGAGAAGTTTTACAACATACAGTGACTAGGGTCTAGTCCTCTTAGTCGTATGGAAAACGGAGTGAAACAAAATGCCCTGCTATACTGACAGCCTTCACAATAAGTCAAGGGAAACAGAAAAAAGACAAGTTCTTGACAATTTGAGGAAAAGATGAAATTTTTTTGACAGATTGTTTTTGTATGTGCAAGGGCCTATGAAAGTATGAATAAACTTTTGTTGCATTCTCCTCTTGCCAGTAGGAATCAACTTTTGTTGCATTCTCCTCTTGGTAGGGGGTGTAGAGCATGATTTTCTTGGTCTTTGGTGTAAAATAGGTGATGCCTACATCATTTAAGAAACTTTTTTTTTTCCTTGGAGCAGAGATTGCCCAGGCAGACTGAAGAGAGGACAACTCCATCACGTGTGATGCGGTGCCCATGGAGGTAGCATAATCATTAATCATTTTAAAGAATTGAATGACATTTTAGAGTTGGAACGTATGGTGTTGGATACCTTATATATTTGGCTAAAGGAGGCTATTCCACTTTTTAGAATTGCTTTGCTCTGTTACTGAGGGAATTTTTTTTCCCTTTTTTTTAATTGGTGTTGTTGAGGGAATTCATATCTTCATGTTGATGTAAAGTGGATCAACTC
This sequence comes from Sideroxylon spinosum, assembly GCA_003260245.2. NCBI lineage: Eukaryota > Viridiplantae > Streptophyta > Magnoliopsida > Ericales > Sapotaceae > Sideroxylon > Sideroxylon spinosum. The sequence continues at coordinate 1,119,068 of QLOD02000009.1, forward strand.
ATTTCGTTAGACGCTTCAAAATTCAATTGCTCAATTTTGCTTAACATTTGAAGGCAATTAGTAGTAATCATAGCCAAGGTGGGAAATAATATTGAAACAACACAATTGATATCTTTTGAAAGAATGACCTGGTGACTCATCTAGCTCCAGACTGTCAACTTTTCCCTCGACTTCTTTTTGCAATGTAGAAGAGAGATTATTAGCTTCTTCCTTACCATCTAAAAGCTTTGGAATTCCATCTTGTTCGATAGAAACTTCTGCATTCATTGTTTCATTTGCCATCTGTGCAGCCTACCTGAGTGACATGCAAGCATAAGATTCACAGCATGTAGGATCATCCAGTAATACATTGGGACAAAACAAAATACGCTCGTAAAATAATGCAATAAAATATGGAATTAGAATCAACATCATACTAAAGTCCTATTCCCCATAAGTTTCACGCACAACTCTTTCATATGAGTTTACAAATACCTACAAAAAGGGAGACCATAAATAAAGGTTTGAAGGTTTAGTACAATGCATGCATGTCTTCCTCGTAGTCTAACCAGCATGGACGCCGATTTGAGAAGCTGAAACAACATGGATGCACCGACTTGGCAACTTTGTTCCTACATGCTACGTGTCAAATTTCAAGACTATCGCCCATTTGTGGCACATGAGCCGAAACTTGCAAAATTACTAATTATTTGGTTAAACTTCACAATTGAGTTCTGTAATAATCGAGACTTGGAAATTCGCCCCACTTGCTCCTATGCATACTATAGCTTCATTTGGAGTGACAAAAAACTCTCAAAAAGGTGAAAAACATAAAAAGTTATTCATTTTTTATCTCACTGTACAAATTATGAACTCACAACTTATCTCACTTTATCGCAATTTATCTCACTTTTTGCCACTACAAACGCGCTATAAGTTACTAAAAAATGCTACTAGTGTTGCCAAAATAACAATTTAATCCTAGAGAGCGAAAACTAGTTGAATCCCCTAAAAATTGTATAAAAATCATTGTTGATTATATCTTTCCATCTTTAAAAACCCAAACCCATACATCATGTTTTTGTTTGGCAATCTGTTAATTCATGAAAGGAATCTAATGTAGGATTTACAAATAATAACTAACATTGGATCCGTTAAGCAGTCCAATGAAACATTTGGAACCACACTCAAGTAAGTGTGCTGGACAATTGTGTGCAAGAGGCCAACAATTCATTGAAACATGGATAATCAGCTGCAGAGAAACAATGTATCAGTATACCTATCTCTGAAAATAGACCTAGATTATTTATTATCTATAGTGGCATCTAATTGAACACCTGGCGACTTCACAACCAGGTGCTATTCATAATAACCAGACTCGTCTAATTACCAGATTTAAGAACAGCCCATCGTATTAAAATATCCTAGAAAATCACACACATAATGTACTGTGTGCCTCATAATGTATTGTATATGCAATCACAACTTTTTGAGTCCGATCAGTAATGATTGAGCTTCCGCTCCAACCCTAACATTATGCATACTAGAAAGCTGGAATTGAATCTCTTTCCACCAGAAGTTCACAGAGTCTGATTCAATATAGACCCAGCATACACTGATCTATAGAGCAAAATCACCTTATTCACAACAAATCAAACGGGAAAAAAGGCTAATTCATATAGAAAGAGGACTTGCCTTCGAGAGACAAAACTTCAGATCGGAAGTTTTCAGATAAAGAAATGTCAAATGGGTTTTAGAGAGATAAGGGCGAAACGGGCAGAGATTTCAGAGAGTTATTGATGGGTTGTATTTGCAGAGAAAGATGCCCGAAAAGATTGCCTCCGAAGAAGATATGGCCGTCGATGAAGAGATGTCGATCGAAGTCGGGACAAGAGAGAGAGAACCAAGGAACCGAAAAGGCGTCTGGACTCATAACAATAGGGCTCGTAAAAATAGTGTTGTAAATGGCCGGGTCAGGCCGACCAGGTCTTGTATCGACCCT
>QLOD02000009.1:1216126-1239719 GCA_003260245.2 Sideroxylon spinosum
ATATATATGAGAAATAGGCCATTACAAGGCCGTGAAGGCACTTTAAAGCCTGTCTTTTTATATGATATATATGGAAGCGTTTGGTGTAACAAAAAGTAAGATAAACTGAGATAATTTATGGGTTTTTTAATTTGTACAGTGATATAAAAAGTGAATTAATTTTAGAGATTAAGAATTTTTCGATATTTTATTGTGTACCAAACGGACCCCATGATATACATGAAGAACATTATAACTTATTTTTTTTATTAATTCAAAATTATCTTTAGGAAAGCCAGAAAGAAAGAAGAAGGTTGTAAAAGTACAGTTGTGCATGGTTGAATCAAGCATGTATGTTGGGTTCGATTGGATGGTACTAAAATTTCAAGGAATAAATTTTAGAGATGGTATAAAATTAGAGAGGGTATTATTTTTAAAGGGTTGGCCCACATTGATGTGATGTTTATGGAAGGGGGATAACTTTTGACTTGGTTTGGATGTTTTATAAATAAGAGGATGTGAATGATGGAAAAAATAGTCAAATGACTCTTTTGCCCTTGTGGAGTCCCAAACTTTGTTACCCATTAAATTAAATATTAAATTACAAAACCAACTCTATTTAATTATTTTTGGATAATTTGAAGTTGTATTATTTATTTCATTGAAAATTTAATTTTTTATAAATTTATTTAAAGAATTTTTTTTTTAAATATGTACTTTTGAATGGTTGGTTATTATCTAATTTTTTTAATTATATTTATTTTGACTGGTTGGTTTATCTATTATTTTTTTTACTAGCATTTTATTTATTTTGATCAAATTAACAATATTGTTAACGAGGACTAACAAGGTCAAAAATAAGAGACTTAAAGGGGATAACTTTTGATTAGTCCTGGGAGTGCCTAAAAATTATCCTCCAAATGGGAAAGCTAAGGGGAGGGGGAAGCTAAGAGAGGGGTAAATTTTGTTATCCAAACAATAGCAACAATGTGAGACCCACGCTTATGAATGGGTAAAAATTTTGGAGGGAGCCTTTTCCTTCCTCCAATCGGCCCCTTGTGGATAAATTTATTAGTTGGTGGATTAACTGTAACTATTTACTTTGTTAGTATTTATATTAGTTGAAATATATTTAGACGCTAGAAATTTATTTGTTTAATTAGAATAGTGGTTGAAATTACTTCTTGTAAGTTTGAAATAAGTAAAAGTTACAAATAAAATGACTTAATTATATGATTAATTTTTTTTTTGGGTGTTCGCAAAATAAGATAAATTATAATCATCTAATATATATGGTTCGCAAAGATCAGATTTGATACAACCATTTGGTATTAATGGGTTCTTAATTGAAAAGACAAGAATGCTCATTCATTAATCAATTTGAGTCTGTGAATTACATAAATGGATTGTAAACTACAACAACTTAAAAATAACTTTTTTTTTTTAATAAACTTCAGATTATTAAGAGTTAAATTCATTTAATGAATTTTCTAATATATCACTGTAGTCTAAAATTAAATATTGTAAATGTAACTCTTTTAATAAAGAGTAATAGTTATTTTCACTTTTAGCAGGTGTTTAGTCTATCAATTTTTATCAATTTTTTTTTAAAATCTTTCTACCAAACACGTTTCTAATTTTTATATTTTTTTACTAAATATTTAATTAAAAATTAACATAACACGTGATACACTCTATTGTAAAATTGTATTTTTTGAGGGTTCTGTGGAGCCAAACAACCTTTTATTATAGGTGGTGTTAAAGTGATTATCAATATATATATATATATCCTTTGTTGTTGGAAACAAACTTATACTTTCTTGAAATGATAATAATAATTAAAAAGTTTGGAGTTTTTGGTTTGGGGGTATTGATAGCTCTCCCTCAGACAATGACTACACTCGGTTAGCCTCGTTCGGTCGGTCAAACATCTCACGCTCAAAAAAGCCTACCCACTATCTCTCTCTCTCTGTATCTCTCTCAACCTTTGGATTTCGGATAGAGCAAAACTCCACTATTTTATCTTTGGGTTGCTATATAGGTTAAAGATGAGATTGATTAGCATTATAGATGAGTTGACGAGACTTCGAAAAAGACATATATAAGCATGAGAGGCCGATAATCAAACCTTTTCGTGGGACTGGTCTCAATGGAAGGCATCTCTACTTCGCGTTGGCAGTTCGTGACTTGTTCTTCGGAAGATTTGGGGGCATTTTTCATGGAGGAGATTAAGATGGAGGGGCGAATACTACACAATTGACATATATATAAATCGGTTATAATGAACTTTGTAATTAAGCACATGCACTATCACGTCTTCTAAGTGATATATACATCTGACATATAAAATAAGATTGCAATCCATGAACACAACCCACCCACATCCATGAACACAACCCACCCACCTCCCACTTCAACCCTCCCTCACTCCCACCAAATATTAGGACGACATTTTTTTTTTTTTTGGTTGGGGGTGACGAGGAACTTACCTGGATAGAATCCTTCGGATTCATCCAAGACTACAAATCCCGTGAAAACTAATGATAAGAATCTCACCAATTAGTGACCTTCTACTTCATGTTTAGACATCAAGTGAGAATCAAATCAGTAACCTAGATATATCAATTAAACCTTTGTGTTTACTCCCATTCTACTAAACTATTCAGTGATAAATAATATTAAAATAATTTATTATATTACTTACAAAATGATTAATCCATTCATTAACGTACCATTTTTTCTCCTTCCTTAGTGTTAATATAATTCAAATATGACAGAAAAAAATATATAATTATTTATAGAAAATTAATACAAACATAATTTGACTTGAATATATTAACAAAATTTAATTTTTCAAATTAAATTAATTATTTAACATGTGCATTAAAATTTTGAAATATAATAATGCATACAAATAGGCACGGCATGATTATAAATTCAATACAATAAGGTCACCCTTATTTAAGAAAGTGTTTGGTAAACAAAAAATTGATAAAAAATTACGATAAAAATATAAAGATTTGATATAAATATGATATGTGATGAAATTTAATTAGAAGAATGAAGAACTTTTTGTAATTTTTGTAATTTTTAATAAATTTTGGTATTTTTCTAACTGCCCAAACAATGCATAATATAGATCTTTGACTTATATATACATACAATTAAATAAAAGTTAATTTTCCCTATTTAACTTTCATTTTCCACTTGATTCTCTCTATTTTATCGCCCCCCACTTCCAATCCCTTCTTTTATTTGTTTATTTTTCTTTTTTATAATACTCAAAGCATTCAGATTAACTTGCACACATCTTGATTAATTTTAATCCCACGTGTGCGTAAACATTTCAAAACCCATAGGGTCACATCTGCAGAAAGAGTCACCCATACAAGCCCTAATCCATTTAACAAAGTTCTGACCCAACTGTATAAATCCAAACCTCCAGCATATATATTTATATTTAAGATTCAAGCAAGGGGCACTATCTAAGAGCTGAATCCACTACAATTACAGCCACAAGAGTCCTCAAACAAATCCTGAAACAATCATCATATCATCCGTCAGAGATGAGCAAACTCAAGCATGAAATCCATCCAGTGAGCCACAAAAATTACTATGATGTGGTTCATCTCTTCCATTTTTACACAAATATACAGTCATAATAAGAAAAAATTCCAAAAAGGAAAAAAGGGTCAACACCTACAAGGTTGAAAAGCTAATTTAACCCATTTTCCCCCAAGGATGAGCTCACTGAACCTGTGATTAAATTTACCCACCAGTCTGTTTCTAACTTAGTCTCTGCTTGAAGTAGTCATTCAACTAGAGATGTAAGTTAGCTAAACCGCATCCAAGGACCAAAAAAGGGCGCTGAAGTTTCAGCATCTCATTGCCACATCAGCTAGAGCTCGTCCACAAGGAACTGAGTCTGGATGCCAATTTTGCACTCTTGTAGTCCTCCCTGAGCTGAATAAACCTGAATTTGAAGCCAATCTAAACGGTTACCATCCACTAAAAGAATGTATTGAGAGAGAGAGATCAATGGCGATTTTAACTTGAAGATTCATGTTCGCAGCATAATATTTTCTGGTAATTAGCCATGAATTGTTCACAACGTAAACAGTAAAATTTGACAAAGCATTTTAATACTTTCGAATATGTAAAGCATTTTAATACTTTTGAATATGTACATTGCTAAGTATTTCCTGTTCTTTTTATCAATACATAAAATACTGTTAATATCACAATTACTTCTCAATATATTTATCATTAATATCACAATTACCTTTGTGCATCTTTCCGAATACTTGGAGTACCCTCAAACAGAGTGGAGAGACTTTCAGGAGCAACAATAAAGACATTGGCCAAGCTGGAAAAATAGTAAGGGGGGAAAAAAAAAAAAAATTAGGAGAGCACATGCTGAACATGAAGACTCAGAACAAATCAACAGCTGCAACTTACATTCCCAACAATTCAAATTTCTCATCAACGGAAGGAGCATTGAAACTGCGAACAAATTCCCCATATTCTGTTATGTCACGCTTCAGCCGCAGTCCACCACTAGAAAAGAGAGACATAAATAAGTAAAACAAAACAATATTATGTATCTCCTTTTGATGTTGTTGGTATTATAGTCGATGGTTTTGTTCTAGTCGTGCATGTGGTGAGTATGCACTAGTGGGCGAGAGAACCAAGGAGAGTTTTAAGACTCATATGAGAAACGCATATGTTTGCCACATCCCACTCTAACAAAAAAATTAATATTTTGTTTCTTTTGGCGAAGAGGTTGGGGGGGGGGGGGGCTATAAAAATAGTATGCTTCCTTCGTTAACATTTGTCATGATTTTCAACTGAGAGAAAAAGATGCAAGACTCACATTGGGAAAAGGTTTCAGATCTATATCATTTTTCCCTCTCAATGATTTTGTTCTCGAATCCAAAAATATAACACAAACACACGCCCGCATTAATTAGAAATTATTTCTAGATCCAAGTACCATGAAAATAGCCATAATCCTTTAACACGCAAAAAATTACCATGGGCACACAACTTTCAACATAACAAACAGGCTATATGCAACATAAGGGCAAGGTATTACCTGGGGTTAAATGTAAACTTCTGCCAATGATTAAGCAACCCTTTATGCAAGCGGTTCCCCTAAATCAATAAATTCATGGCATCATCACCTCAAATGCAAATAAATATCACACACCCCAAGAATGTTGCTGAAAAAATATGGTTGAAGACAAATTAAGACGAAGCAACAGAGAGCTCAGCAAATGTAAGGGAAGATAGGATGTCAATTTGCTAGACACATTCTAGTGTTTAAGCCTTCAAATCTACAGAAGCAAGGGAAAATTTTAGTTGTTCTATGTAGTAAAAATTTAGTGGCTTCCATTATTTTGTCAATGATCAGGTAATGAAAGTACATAATTATGCATTTGAAATGCTTAGTTGTAGATTAACATACATGGAGCCAGTCATAACTGGCAAAAGGCAAACGGAAATTTGGTCGCTAGACAATGGAATCACAGATGCAAGGGTCATGAGAGAGCAGAAAGCTCATGGACTGAAAATAATAATTTTAGGCTGTCTGCTTGGATGATTAGTGTGAGGAATGGGATTCTTATCCCTTGGGTCGTACCTGATCCCTTGTTTAGTGCAAAGAAATACCCTGGACAACATGGTATAAATAATCCCATGTCTTATTCCATTCCTTATCTAACCAAACGCTGTATAAATAATCCCATTAAAAAATTCAGTTCTGCGGTGTATACAATCCTATGCATTATCCCATCATATTACTTATCGCTCCCCACCACCTCACCCAAAAAGATAAATAATAATAATAATAATAATTAAAAAAAAAAAAACATCCCATCCCAATAAACAAATGAAGCCCTAATGTCTATGGATGAACATTTGATAATACCTTGCATACTAAGATGCTAGGCATACACTTCACATGTTTCTATGAAGAAATTAAAATCTCGAGCTCGAGGGCGTAATTATCCGATAAAAATATTTGTCAAATCAACACGTTATTTTTTCAAGAAGAGCTCCTATCACTTTTTACGTCTGCCGTCAAATCCCAAGGCTCAATCCTAGATAGGCAGTGAAAATTACTAAGTTGGAGTATGATGGGGGCAAAGGGGATTAAAACAAATTAGAATTCTCAAATTCTCTACGATGTGTAGATGATAAAATATTTTCAGGAACAAGCAAACTCATAATGATTTTTGTCTCTATTTTTGGTTATCCTTGATGATTCCTTGGAATGAATTTTTCAAAGGAAGACAAACACAAACAACCAGATAAGGTAATATTGGTCAATTGCAAACATGGAATCTAACAAATGTCATGATATATGCCAAAAAATAATTAAATAAGTACCAGTTCATTCAGGAAAGCTTGTTTGTTGAGACCTTCTAGTGCAGTGAATGCAGCCTCGAGCACACGGGAAAGATATGCAACAACTCTGGTTAAGACGAGAAACGTTAACTGGCAATGTTGAACGGTATAATAACAAAATGACACAAAAAGGAGGACAAAAGCAGAAAGAAATTTGAACACCAAGAAAAAAACAAAATGATCTTGTTTAGATGGCTATATTAATCTAAATACAATTTCCAAGTCTGTCAAGTTGAATGGACCTCGTGCAGGCATTGGTTGGCCGATGATCGGGAGCAATGCCATCATCAGGTGACTCATAATCTGTAGCTTTTTGTTCTGCTGACAGCAATCGCTCAACCTGCAATTTTCCGAATGAACAATATTTGAATTCCTAACACAAGAAAGAAAAAGATGACTAATATAGATAGAATTAATTTGCTATGATTTTTGTACAATTTCAATCCTTATTATTGATAATTTTAAATCATCCATCAGCCACTGGCATTCCCCACCATCGCAACTGCCGCTACTATTACTACAGGCTACTCACTACCACCATCCACCTATTGCCACTCAGTCCTCATTACCACCACCACTTGCATCAACACTTCCTGCCACCACTGTCCTTACTGCCGCCGCCGCTATTATTGCTACCATTGTCAACCACCCCCGCTCACTACTACTACACAACTACCAGACTACAACCACCATCAACTGAAATTGTTACCAAATGACACCTAAGCTATTGAATCTATATTTGTACCATTCCCCTTCAATTATTAGTGCTTTATCAAATCCATAACTACAGACACAACCTAAGATAAGAAAAAACTGCCACAAGTGAAGTAGCCACCTTGACCCTTAGCTGAAGCTGAAAGAGCTATTTAGTAAGGATATGTGGCTTTAGTGCATATGAACCTAAAATTAGGCGCAAGTTTTCCAATGACAGACCTCGGCCATAACTGTTTCAATGCATTGTTGAAGCCCTTTGTAGGCAGCACCCTCCGCACTGGACATAGCCGTTGCCATCTCTTCACAGGAAGAAGAATGTGCCCCATCTACAGGTAGTAAAAGACGGGATATAGAGTTTGCAAAGTACTGCAGGAAAAGTGTTTAATTAACGCTTTTAGTCATAAGAACTATCAGGACATTATCTAACAACCTTAAAGAAGAAAATTACATAACACGACTTATCATCTAACAACCATAAAGAAGAAAATTACATAACAAAACTTATCATCTAACAACCTTACAGAAGAAAATTACATAACATGACTTATTGCAACAAAACATACTTGCTGAACGATAGCCACACTGCTTGCACAGCGTTGGACTGCCACCATGAAAGATCTGAAACTGCTTTCACCAGCAGCAGCAGCAGCTTCTGCCTAAAAATCATCAATTAGTGTTTCTTAGTTCAGTGCACTTCTGGGAGAGCTATTCTCTACTTAAAGCCTATCTTCAATAAATTTACTACACAAAGAGGGAGGTGATTAAGGACATACAGCAGAAGCAGCTGCAGCAGCAACCCGTCTACTAACACTTGTTCCAAGGACAAATCTCTCCCTCAAAGCAGCAGCTTCAGTCAGGCTGTCTCGGGCTCGTTCAAGCCCCTCTGTCGTGTATTGACTGACCTGCGGAAAAAAAGAATAAGAATTTGAGTCCACATGACACACATACTCTGAAGTCAATGCTAGAAAAGAATTAGCTAACTTACTTGGTCTAACAGGCAGGTAAACACAGCTTTTACATTGGCTGCAAGGGTGGCAGGCTGTCGATAAGCAAAGAATTTGAGTGAAACCTCAAAACTACCAAAAACTTGAAATGCCCATCTAAGTCATAAATAAGCCCCAAAATAATCAAATTTTATGCAGCAACAACACAAAATGTCAATCTCCAAGCGGCAGGCACAAGATACTGCTCAAGGTAATAGCTGAAGGTAAACTAAATAATTTTTTTTAGAATCACATAAATAATTAGCCAGGTACATTGATCAATCTTTGAAAAGACTGTAAACAAGTTGACCTTTCAATAATGGAAGCAAACATCAAATGCAAAAGCTTAAGTTACCTGAGTTGAAAACAAATTGCATCTTGAAATTGCTTCTTCATTCCAACGTACAAACTCTGTCACCACAGTAACAGATATCTGCTGGTGGGTAGATGCTATTGTGGCTCCCTTTGAGCGTCCAATCGACCCAGATGCCTCAGATGATTGCAGGCTTTCAGCACGCAATTCCTCCACCTGCAGATCATAATCATGTCAGAGGAGGTTTCAGGAAGCAAGATTGGGTTCATAATTCACCCATCCCCCCATCCCATCCAAATAATAATAATTAGGAGAAAAGCCCACACTACGTGCGTGTGAACTTCCACCTTGTCTCTTAGCGCCCAGGTGCAGTGTTAAATAGCAGTGTTAAATAAGCAAAGATCCTTACACTTTCTTAGATAAGTGAGGGGGGTAAGAAAACTAGTCCAAAATAGAAGGCTGAGATTAAATACTTGGAACATTGGAAGCCTCATTAGGAAACTTATGGAAGTGATGGATACGATGGAAATAAGACATATCGCAATTACTTGCTTGCAAGAGACAAGATGGGTGGGAAAGAAAGCTAAAGAAATTAAGAAGACTGAGCATAAGTTATAGTATACAGGGACTTAATAGATCGGGGAATGGGGTCGGCATAGTATTAAGCAAGGACTTAAAGGAAGATATAGTTACTATAAAACGCTGTGGAGATAGGATTATTACAATTTAGTGTTAGGAGAAGGGATGGTAAATGTAATTAGTGCTTATGCCCTCCAAGTAGCCTTAGGAGATGGACCCAAAGAGAAGTTTTTGGAAGACTTGGAAGGAGTGCCAAGGAGAGATGTTCTTCATAGGAGGAGATTTGAACGATCATGTAGAAGGCGACGTGGATGGATATATAGGCATACATGGGGGATATGGATACGGTAATAAAAATGAAGAAGGGAAGGATATTTTAGAGTTTGCAGTGGCTTATGAACTCATGGTAACGAACATATTTTTTAGGAAGAGAGAGAAACATTTGATGACTTATAAGAGTGGTTCCTTAAGGACACAGATTGACTTTTTCTTAACTAGGAAAAGAGACCGCTTAACTTGTAAAGATTGCAAGGTTATACCAGAGGATAGCTTGACTTCCTAACATAGATTGTTGATCATAGATATACAGCTCCAAAGGTGGACTAGAAAAAAGAAATTGCATAGATGCTCAAAGACTAAAGGTGTAACTTGAAAAGTGGTAAGCAAATAGCATTAAGGGAAAAAGTACTAGAGGAAGACGTTTGGGCAGTAAATGAGAGCACAAATAATATGTGGGATAAGGTAGCAGAGTGTATCAGGAGAGGATAGGGAAAGAAGTCTAAGGAGAATCCAAAGGGGATGCTCCGACACAGAAAGAGGTATAGTGGTGGAGCAAAACTGTCCAAGACAAAATCAGAGTTAAAAGAGTTTTAAATCTTGGTAAAATGATCGAAATGAAGCAAACTTGGAGAGGTATAAAGAAGCAAAAAGAGAAATCAAAAAGGTAATTAGTGAGGCCAAGGCAAAGGTATTTAAAGAGCTATATAGGCGACTTGACACTAAGGAAGGCGAAAAAAAGATATTCAAACTTACTAAAGCCAGAAATAGATGGACCAAAGACTTAAACCAAATTAAATAAATTAAGGATGAGGATGAAAAGGTATTAATAAAGGAAAATGAGAGAAAGGAGCGTTGATAGAGCTACTTCTATAAGTTATTTAACAAAAGCACTAGTAATGACATACAATAGGGCAGCTTACCACTTCTAGGAAAGAATTGAATTATATGTTCTATAGGAGAATTGGTAAGGAGGAAATAATAGAAGTATTAAAAATGATGAAAAACGGGAAAGCGGTTAGGTCAGATAATATCCCTACTGAGGTTTAGAGGTGTTTGGGGGAGGATGGCATAAGTTGATTGACAAAACTTTTTAATGTAGTGCTGAAGAGCAATAAGATGTCTGATGCATGGAGAAAAAGTATTCTTATACCCATATACAAGAACAAATGAGATATTCAAAATTGTGCGAACTACCGCAAGATTAAACTGATGAGCCATACAATAAATTATGGAATAGAGTTATTGAGAGAAGACTAAGAAAAACAACAAATGTTTCAGAGAATCAATTTGCTTTCATGCCCGGGAGATCAACCATGGAGGCTATCTTTTTCCTGAGGAGGTTGATGGAACAGTATAGAGAATGTCAAAAAGATTTACATATGGTGTTCATTGATTTGGAGAAGACCTACGACAGTGTTCCTAAGGAGATTCTACGGAGAGTATTGAAAAAGAAAGGAGTGTATCGTATATATTGAGGCGATAAAGGACATGTATGACAAAGCCGTGACATCTATACAAACGACCGGCGGAGAGAATAAAGAGTTTCCTATTACGATTAGTCTACAACAAGACTTAGCTCATACTTATTTGCCCTAGTTATGGATGAGATTACAAGACATATTCAGGATGAGGTACCGTGGTGTATGCTATTTGCAGATGACATTATTTTAGTAGATGAGATGAGAGAAATGAGTGAATGCTCAGCTAGAATTGTGGAGGAAAACATTAGAGACAAAAAGGTTTAGGCAAATTCGATGCAAAACAGAATAAATGGAATGCAAGTTTAGTCACAGTAGGACAACTGGTAGCATAGAAGTAAGTTTGGACACACAAAAGATTGTAGAGAAACAAATCTTTAGGTACCTTAAATCTATAGTGTAACAAGATGGAGAGATTGATACTCATGTAAGTTATAGGATTCAAGCCAGGTGGACCAAATGAAGAAGTGCTTTGGGGGTTTTGTGTGATCGAAAAATCCCTCTAAGGTGAAATGAAGCTACTATAAGGTGGTAGTAAAACCAGCATTGTTATATGGATCAGAATGTTGGGCAATAAAACATAATCATATTCAGAAGATGACAGTTGCAGAGATAAGAATGCTAAGATGGATGTGCGGAATCACAAGCAGAGATAGGATTAAGAACGAGGAGATTAGGGGCAAAGTAGGAATAGCACCGATTGAAGATAATATGAGAGAAAATCAATTAAGATGGTTCGGTCATGTCAGAAGACGTCTAACGGAGGTACCGGTTAAAAGATGTGAAAGCATGGAGATTACCAGGAATAGAAGAGGGTGAGGGAGACCCAAGAGAAGTTGGAAACAAACTATTAAACATGACCTTGCCTATATGGATCAACAAAGTACATGGCCCTAAACAGATTTGATTGGTGTCGTCAACTTCATATAGTCGATCCCCACCTAGTGGGAAAAAACTTGATTTGGTTTGAAACATGATATGAGAATTGAGAAGTTGGATATACCTTTCGTCCTGAATTAGAAAAATCAAAAGAGAATATGTAGAAAGTGGAAGGATTCCCCCCCCCCCAAAAAAAAAAAAAACTTGAATTTGAAAAATTTAACTACCAGGAAGTTAAAAAATAAGTGGAAAGTTAAGGAAGTTAAAAATGAGAGATAAATTAGAGAGTTAGAAAGGTATTTTGGTAACAAAAAATATAATAGAGCTTCGGAGACACCAATTGGCGTTCTCTCTTTATATAATAATAATAATAATAGTGATAATGTCAGAACAAATATTGTTAACACCAGAACATATTTAATGCACCTTTTATATGTAGACAATTTTACTCTTATTAAGTTAATGAAGGCTTAAAATTCACGTTTATTCTCATCCATTAACTTTTAAATTAATATTTATGTTCTTTCCCAGTTTTTTTTCCAGATAACGAGATTTTATCTTTTTAAGTTTTTTCAATAATAATTTCAACTCCAATTATCTTACATTGTTTGAACTAATTTTAATTTTAATTTTTTTCATCTTCTTATAATGTATACTTGTATGAATACAATAAATATTGCACTAAAAATATGAAAGACATAAATATAATAATACTAATCAAAATACCCTTTTGGACTTCATTAACTATTTATTAGTAAATCATTTTTTAACTAAGCATTAAATTAAGTATTACAATTAATAAGTAAATTAATTTTCTCAACTACAGAAAAAGTAATACAAAATTCAAATTTTGAACTAATCAGTATTAAAATTTATTATCAAATCAATTTTCATGACTAAATTCAAATTTTCGATATAATTATCTAAACTAATATTTTTGCTAATTAGTAAAATTTCTTACTAAATAAATAAAATTCAAAATTTAGAACTAATTATCCAAACTATTCATGTTTCCCCTAATGAGTAAATCAATTAATACAATTTATTATTAAATCCATTTTCATGACTAAAAGATAAAAATATAAAATTCAATTTTTAAAGCTAATTATCCAAACTAATGTTTTCGCTAATTAGTAAATTTTTTTATTAAATTAATTTTCATGACTAAAAGATAAATATTTAAAATTCAAATTTTAGAACTAATTATCCAAACTACTCATTATTCCGTTAATTGGTAACTAATTAGTTAAATTTATTATTAAATAAATTTTCATAACTAGAAGACAAATATATAAAATTCAATTTTAATAACTATTTATCCAAAACAATGTTTCTGCTAATTACTAAAATTTTTTATTAAATCGATTTTCATGACTAAATGATAAATATATAAAATTCAATTTACTAAAAGATAATTAAAAATTTTAAATTTTAAAATTAATTATCCAACTCTATTAATTACTAAATCAACAAGTAAAATTTATTATTAAAGCAAATTTTATGACTAAAAACTAAATCTATAAAATTCAAATTTTAGAACTAATTATTCAAATTATTCATGCCGTTAAGAGCATTTTGATTACTATTATTACACTAATATTTTAAAAAAAAATAAAAATTTAAAAAAATAAGATCTGATTTTGTGAGAAAGTGGAGAGAGAAACATTACTAATGCCAAAGCATATTTAATGCTAATTTAAAAGTTAACTTATTTAATACATAGTAAACATCACATTAAATTCCTCATTAATTTAATAATGGTAAAATTGTCAACATATAAAAGTACATTAAATATACTCTGGCATTATCACTACCCTAGTAATAATAATAGTAATAATAATAAATAAATAGAAAACAGGGGTACAAATAACCACCTTTGCCTTGTAAAGTTGTCTCAAAGAAGCCTGCTCGTGCTCAATATATTCATCTTTGTGAGCAGTAAATAAAGACTCTGTTAGACCTGAATCAATGCGAACTTGTTTTCAGGGCATCGAAGTTAAAGATAAAAATTGAAGCAATCTCGCAGTTCTATCAAACATAGATATTAAAAAAAAAATAAAAGTAAAAGAACTAATTTATGTTGCCCTTGAAATTCCAAGGCTACCGTTCTTCAGTTAAATTTTCCTTGTTTTGAACCAATAAAGCTTCTGCCACATCGGTTGCAACATATCCAACCATGACATGGAACAGCATATTCCTTGAATCTGTTACCACCACCATGAGTGCTGCATGCCCTCATAAGGCAGCAAAAAAGGATCTGGTAACACTGCCCAATTAAATAATCGGGAATCCATTTCATTTTTTTTTTTTTTTTTTTTTTTTTTAATTTGTAAGAACATGAAGATAGTCTTTTATTAGGGATGGGAGATGAAAGAGTCAAAACCCTGACCATTCAATTGGGTTAGCTGGTATGCTCATTGAATGTCAGTTTCATTGGCACATTTGAGTTGTCATTAGATGAACATAAAAAGCTTATCAATATGCAATATGGAACCTGCCCCAAACAAGAAGTTCAGGCAATCAGTCTAAAAGAGAACTAAGAGTGTTTTGCTTGCCTCAAACAATAAGTTCAGGCATTCAATCTAAATGAAAGCTGAGAGTTTTTTTTGCTCAAGCTAATTATTACCTTCGACATCCAAATCCCCACACCCAACAGCACGTAGCTCTCTAGCAAGTTCCTGTGTCTTCTCATATGCTACTGCTAACATTCTAAGATACTGAAGCATCAGGCAAATACAGATGAATCAAAATCCGAAACTTCATCTCAAATGGGTGTGGAGCTGAAGTAAGAATATAAAGAACACCAATAATTCAACTCACTAATAGAAGCCCGCCATCTTCCATAGGAGGTGGGTTTAGAAGAGATGGTTTCACCAGCAGCCTGTCGAGAAGTGTTGTAATCCGCTGCTCCAAAACTCGCTGCATGCAACCGCAGAAAACTTGTCATAATTGTATCATCAATATGTTCTGGTGTCTAAACCTCATTCAATATTACTGTTGTGAAACACATAAAAGACCAGAAAAGGGAACTTCTTGCCAGAATACCTGAACTAAAATTGACATAACATCGCTTGGAGAAGGGAATACAGCTGTTATTGTGGCTGCTTCTTTCCGCACAGTATCTGCAAACCAAGATGTACAGATTTATCAAATTCGATGGGGAGCTAACAACTTTCATCAGGACCAGTGGCAATTCTCCCAAGTCTTAACCTGTGATTTCTTTGTACAATGAAGAAAGCCCACGTGCAACATTGCTAGGACTAGGTTGAGAATCCTGGTCACCAAGAACCAACCTAGTGTCTGCGTTCATGACCTCTACATCAATAAACATTGGACGAGTTGCCACATAATGTTGCATGGCACTGGTACCCCTATTGAACTGCAAATTCAAACTAGTAAGAAGAAAAAAGAATGCGGAGGTCACCGTGAAAGAAATGAAAACAGCAAACTCCTTTTGGTCCTCAAGACTAGTGGAATCATGAAGTTGATCATAATGCGAACAATATCAGCATTCACGGACATATTGAAATAAACAATTATTTTTAAAGTGCAAATAAGAACAACCCCCCCCCCCAAACAAATCTAATCCAAGTCTTCCACATTCAGATCAATAAAACAACTCCATTTATTTCAAAAGTGATCTTTTAAGACATTGAAAGAAAAGGATTGATCTAAATTTCTATGCAAAATAATATGTACATATTTTAGATTTTATCTTCTATTGTTACTGTTATTAAGACGAAGTAGGGTTTGGTGTCACTTGGTCTCTGTATACTTTCATGGCCAAAATTGCTCCCCCCCTTCTTCCGGTCCAGAAGAAATTCTTCCAACTTCCCACATTTAATATGAATTACATCAATACTAACACCATTAAATCCTCAATAACTGACATTGATAACGGCAGCCTTCTTTTTTCTGGCAAGTGCCTCTTTCTTGGGGTTTCACATGCCGTGCATGTGAATGTACATCTCCTAGTTCTTGCATAAGTTGGACCTAACCAGCGTAGCTTTCCAGAAGTACAAATGACACAACTATATCAAAACTAATTAGGGCTCAATGTGCAGAAACACCTAAGTCTACCCAGAACATGCAAGCTAGATATGCAAAAACTTGCAACCAAGCCTCTAAGTCAATCCATTGTTGAATGAATTACTAGTCCACAAATACTCTCATTCAACTTAAATGCTTTACCTTCAAAAGCCTTTAACCATCCGGCACGACCTTCACTAATATGGCGATAATGAAGAAGAAGCTACATAAATCACCTGAGATAAAATTTTAGCACACTCTGCCATAGTAGATAATTCCCTTCTTTGTGATGCTGCATCAAATCGAGACAACAATCTGTTCTCCAATTCTACAAAGGACACAGAAAAACAGGGGAAAATAAAGAACTTAGTAATATCAATAGAATTATTCACATACATAAGTATTCCATGTTTTCAATTTATAATTAAAACATAAGAGTCATAAGACTCAGCTTTGGAAAAAAGGTCTAAACTATCTAAAGATCTCCAAAGTTTAAGCAAATCTGAACGTAAGTAAAATTTTTGTTCATGCAATTTGCCATTGGAAGGAAAAGAGGACATAGCACAGGACAAAAGGGGGGTTTGGAGATTGGGTCATCCTACTGGACTAGACTTGGGAAAGGGACCATCCTTCAAATATGAAACCAAAAATAAGAGGAAACAAGGATAGGGCAACGAAAGGATAGAATTTCATTAAAACTAAAAATAAAAATGAGTGTCCCAATATATCTTAAAAAAAATTGAGAGAAGGTTCACCTGGCTCAAGGAAACACTTCTAAAAATTTTTGTTTAGTTTTTTAAATAGAGCCTACCATTGCATCAAACAATTTGTAGTTCTCCTTGCAGGTGCATCAGAAGAGCAAGAGGATCAATTTTTTGTGTGTGCAAGCCCGCTCACTCACTAGGCAAGAGCAAAGAAGAGTTGCTTCTTACACAGTTGTTTTCCTTTACCCAACCCCACCCTGCAGGACAATCCAACCATCCATCTAGCCTGTGGCACTCATCTAGGTGAAAACAAAACTCACTCTACACAACATCAATACAAGACACCACAACTCCCCCCAGCCCCTAGAATGAATAAGATATTTGTACAAACTACAGCAATTTTAAAGCAACATATCCCTTATGATTTGAACGTCTGTTTTTCAGATTTATGTGTGTCCCCGTCCACAAACACACACAACAATAAAACATGATTTAATGGTTTTCCATTTAATTTTACATGTTCATGAATAGTTTCTGTTTAATTTGATAAATGGAAAACCAAAAACAAAAGAAACAAAAAAAAAAAAAAAAAAGAAAAAGAAAAAGAGCAGCAACATACCATTGCAGTATTCCTGAAGATTAGCAACTGCAACCTCCAATCCCCTGCTTGCAGTTGCATTCCCTGCAACTGACGGTGCAGTTATGCTTTGTCTTCCAATATCTTCTTCAGCAAATGATCCTAAAATCAACAGTAGCAGCCAAAAGGTTATTATTGTCACAAAGCTCTGCAAACCAATTTCAATGTCAAGAGTATAAAATAATAATATAAATAGTAAAGAGTTTGAACTGGTAGGCGAAATGGTGATTGTTGACAAATAGTTGATAAACAGATTGTAACCATCTCAGTGAATCAGGCACAATTAGAGAATCAGAAAATATTCCTAGGAACAAAATCAAATATAAAACAAGTGAACTCCAACATTGTTGTCTTGTTATATAAATCTTCTAAAGTAGAACATAATTGTTGTCTTGATAAAATACAAAACATGTGAACTCCAACATTGTTGTCTTGATGCGATACTACTTTTTGATGTGTTTGTTTCTCAGTAACGGATCACAAACTCACTAATATTAGTAGAAATAGTTAACATAAGAGGAGGAGGATAAGAAACCAATCACAAAGGAGGAAATAAACCCACGCTACAAAATAAGTATAAGAGCCGAAAAGCCCAAACCCTACCATACATTTGTAGGATAGATTACCTTCTAAAATAATTTTTAAGAAGCAGATCCTCTCAGCAAAGAGTCAGCAACTTTATCTTTCTTTTCTTATTCCATTTTTTTTTCTTTTTTAGGATAGGTAAATAATTTCACTAAAATTACAAAGATAAAGTGCAATTTCTGCATGCAAGGGGTACAACAAAAGCCAATTATACAAGAGATAACTATAATATCAACATAGCTGCAGAAATATTCACAACTGCTCCCTTCCAGCCAACATTTAAATGGCTTAAGAAAACCATTGTACTACTTCAAAGGTATGCTGGTTTTGCTCACTCCAAATATACTGCATCAAACAGAAGCACCTCTTTCCATACTTCCTTTCAACAACAGCCCTCTCAGCTCTTATAGGAAGAGATTAAGGAAGCAGCCACAACCCAATAAATTCTGAAAACAGAAAATTGCATACCCCATAACTCTCTTGCCGCATAACAAAATACAATAGGTGATTAACCTGCTCTTCTGCCTTCCCAAACATGCAAACACTAATTAAGGAGTATTTTACTTCTCTTGCGAAATAATCAAATCCATGTCAAGAAACCCGACTATACATAAGATGAGGGGCATGTACCTTAATACTAGGTTTTAAGGTGAGGGAAGTTTATCTCTTATATGGGAGAATTACTCTTTTGATGGGTCGATGTAAGACAACTTCTATCAGCCTCTCTTACGCTGGCCTACATGGACATAGAATCAACTTGAACTGTGGTGAGATCTAATTAAAAACCGGCTCTGATACCATGTCAAGAAGCCCGATTACACATAAGAATAGGAGGCTCTACCTTAAAACTTAGGTATTAAAGCGATGGAAGTCTATCTCTTATATATGGAAATAATTTTTCTGAGGGGCCAATGTGGGACAACTTCTATCAATCTAAATAAAAAATAAGAACTCTATTCCGTAATATTTATACATACAAACACTTTAGGCTTACTTTGTCATCCCAGTAGCCACATTTTTCTTCTTTTTCGGCTTTTTTTTTTTTTGGACTCATACGGCTTTTTTTACCAAAATTTGATCTTCCTTTTTTATTTGATAGCTTTTAAGCATGCAATTCACATTCATCAAAAACATTGCAAAAAAGATTATTAAAAATATTAAAATTCATGTATGAGAAACGAAAATTGACTTAAAAAAAAATGCCAACATACTTCATACGAACGTGGGTTTTCCTATTTGGAAGTTTTTTTTTTTTTTTTTGGGGGGGGGGGGGGAATGAATTGCCTAGAAGGTGAAAAAAAATGGTAAAATACACATAGACCCCCTAAACATTTGGGTATATGCATGGACCCCCTCCGTTAGTATGTCGTTAGGAATTTCTGTTAAAATGATGATGTCAGCGAAATTTTTTTTCCAATGTATCAAGTTCACCCTTCTCAACATTTAAAATTTACACAATATTAATAAGTAGCTAGGGATTTAGATCTGCCACCATCGCCGATGGCACCTCATCAGCCACCTTCACAGAGAACTGCCTAAAAGATGGGAAAAAATGGTAAATTACACATAGACCCCCTAAACATTTGCGTACTTACCCTTGGACCCCCTCTCTTAGTATGCCATTAGGATTTTCTGTTAAAATGATGACGATAGCCAAAAAGTTTTTTCAATATACCAAGTTTACCCTTCCCAGCATTTAAAATTTACATAATATACATATAAGTAGATCGGGATCTAGATCTGCCACCATTGCCAACGGCACCTCATCAGCAGCCTCCGCGCTGCCTTTGAAGAGAACTGCAGCAAACTGGAAGCCAACCCTTTTAGGACTCTAGCGTGAGGCTCTATCTGCGCGAAGTCCATGAATCCCAGGCGAAAGTCATGGAAATCAGCTATGAGAAGAAGAGGAAATGCCCTCTACAAGGATTTCTCTACTAGTTGATTTCATAATCTCCCTTCAAAAGATCGATTTGCGAAGCTCCTCAACAATCAACTATGCTCCGTACCACTCTAAATCCACAAATCGCCCAAACAATGACGCTCCGATTGAATAGATAGATATATGTAAAACATATGTATAGATAGGTATCTATGTATGTATGTGCCAATGGTTTTGGTGCTCTCCTTACCAGATATTTGTTTCAATTATTACAAAACGGGCTTGATCATTCACTCACTCGGAGGAATTCAAATTTTGCTCATACGATGTTTGCTTGGAGCTTTTCGCACAAGTCGGATATGGCTTTGACTCACAATTGCTTTAGCCTTTCAACGATGAAACTCTAAAGCCTGTCGTCTCTTTCAATCTCCGAGAAGAATTTTCTAAGCAGTGATTCACATCTTTGAGTCTTGAGCTCGTCCATGACCTCAACCAAGATCAAAAGCAGCTCATCTGACAGATTCTAAGAATCGAACCTGGTTCTTTGGACAATCAAGATCGGATATAGTTCTATTGGGTTGAATATGGGTCCGTTGGGCTAAGGATCACCCATGTTTGTGTTTTGTTGAAGGAAGATTGAAGTTTAAGCTGTTTAGATACTTTGGTTCTGTGGAAGGAGAAAGAAATGAGATAAGAGCGACTAGTCTTTGGTTTCAGTGATTTAGGTCGACGATTTCAACGGCAGAGGCATCCGAATCGGAGTCGAAAACAGCTGAAAACAGTTGCGACGATGAAGCAGTTGAAGGCATAGCGCGGTGGAATCAATGTATTTGGAGGGTCTGTTCTGTGCCATTCACAGCCATTTCTAGAGTTCTCCCAATAAAGTTAAGAGTATATTTGTCTTTCTAATAAATTTTCAACAGAGTTAGGGGCAAAACTAACAAGGGGATCCAAGCGTTACAGACTTTTCAAAGTAAAAGAGGTGTGTAATTTTTAAATGTTGAGGGGGTCCAAGTGTAATTACCCAAATGTTGAGGGAGTCTAGGTGTAATTTACGCCCCCACCCAAAAAAGGTGAAGAAGAAGAAGAAGATCGAATTTTGGTGAAAAAAAAAGGCCATACAAGATTTAAAAAAATAAAAATGAAAGGAAAAAACTTAGCTATTGGGATGCCAAACTAAGCCTTTAGGAACCTCAATCTTCCAACTAATTATCCAAGAAAATTACTCCTCAAGTCCCCACTAAACAAAAGATATAAGTATTTAGTAGAAAATTCCTGCCATTAGCTATTCATAATATCCTACCCAACCATTAGCTTTCCAAACCATCCTATCCTCTCTAACCTTGGAACCACACTCTTTACAAGGCTAAAAGAATCCACACACAGCCCCCAATTTGTAGTCCTAACGGTGTAACAAAACAATGGTCCCACACAACTCCCATCCAACAATTCACATAAAGTTTGAAGCTGGAGAATTTCTATTCAAATAATAACACATTCAACAAACCTATGGGAGAATTTGCATTTGAAAGGATAGGCAAACAAGACTCATTGAATAAAAGGTAACAATTGCAACAATTGGCATTGTACATAACAGGCACGACAAAAATATAACCCGTGAGCAGCATGGAATAGCAACAATGGATTCACACATCTTAACCAAAATGGAGGGGATAGCATCTCATAAGAAGATGATAACTTATTAAGGTAATAGGGATGTCTTTTTATATCCATAGCTTGAGGTGAACTATCATAAGATCCAATGGAATAAGTGAAAAAGATGAACTATAATCATGATTATGACTCATTCATTGATTCAGGCAAGTAATTAGAGAAAAAAAGGTATGGTAAGAAAGCTATAAGAGATATGAGCACCATCACCATTACACAATACATTCAAAATTTGTGAATTTTCCTAATTCTAAGAGATTGGTAAGAAAGTAATGCCATCTTACGCAATTTTTGTGCAATTGATGCAGCCTCCGCAACACGACTATCATCCGAGAACAAAGGTGAAAGCTCCATTAGGTCGCCTGGACTACTATTAAACTCCATCAAGTACTGCAAAATCAAAATCAACCAAACGATGTTACAGCACTATTTTATTTTTTTATATTTTTTTAAAATTAAATAAATGTATTATTAAAAGAAATGCACCAAGGGGATGTCACCCATTTACACCACTTCAAAAAGACCCCATATCTATAATGAAAGAAAGAAAATAATCTATAATCGGATCCATACCACATGAGGTCCACTATACAGCATCGTAACTTAAGCATAACTAATCATGAGACCCATGCTACACTACCTTTATGAGTTCTATCGTTTGGCTTGCAGTTTCACGCTGAGCATCTGCACTCTGACAAAAGAAATAATAATAATCTCATAAAACATACAATCACGTTTATTTATCAAATTTGGCAAACAAACAACTAGAAAAAATTTTAAAATAATTATGACCATAAGTATTAGATAATCTACAAACTTTACCTGCAGATGATCTCCTATTTTGGCAGCAGTCTGTCCAACGCTTGAAATTCGTGAATCCAATCTTGCAAAGCTATCAAACAAGCCATCAACACCTTTTTCCAGCTGAAAGACAAATATACATAAAAAAAATGACTGAATATATCTTAATTATGAGCATGCAGATTCATCAAATGATTAATACGCTAAACTACTTTACAACCCCAACATGATTGTGGATAGATACCAAAAGCCATAATAGTATTAAAAAAAAAAGGAAGGACGGTCAGTTCCTTAAAACAAGATGTAAAGGAATGGTCTCAATCTCCAATCGATGGTCCAATGTACTCTTGAATGAATGAAGATTGGAGGAAACTAAAGAAAATTAGAAATAGCAATATACTGTGTATTTTGCTCCCAAAACAAGTTACAATCATTTCAACTATGACAAAATCTGCACAACTCCAAGCTTCTAAGAGCAGCTTATCTACTATGGGTGGTTGGTAAAGTTTCTTACCATTAGCTCTCCTCCACAACCAACTACTTCAAAAGTTCCACAAAAATATGTATGTATATCGTCCAAAGACCATCCACTCAATTAGGTAACTTCACCTTTTGATTTGAAAGCTCTAGGGTCATTATCATGCACATTGCATAAGCACCCACATCTAGTTCCTTTATATTGTTATAGATTCATCATGCATACATCCAAAATGGAGAAGGAGCATGTAGATGCACCTCGTTCACTAACCTCAGAAAGTGTCTTCCGGTGCTTAGAGTCTTGGACAACAACCTCCTTCTTGAGATTGTAGAGTCTTCCATCAATCTTTAACCAAAAACGCAATTAATTTTCAAAAGAAAGCCCTTGACATATTCTGGACAGATTTGCACAAAATACTTGTACCTTCTTGCGAAGATCAATTAACTCCCTATAAGAATCCTGAAACAAAGACAGTAGAGCATCAACTTCTGGAAACAACGGGCTTGATAGCCCTTGTGCCCATTTTCCTGCTTCAGACGGAACACGTGTGTGTCCGTTTGGCAAAGCATCATTTGCGCCAATGTTACTATGTCCTTCTAATGAATCGATTTCTTCTTCTAGATAAGATGGGAGCAGCTCGTTTACTAGGTTCCCAAATAATGCATCAAACGAGAAGTCCCCCTACACATAAATAGAGGTCAATGTTCAATTAAATGTCAAACATTTTTGGTAAATGGTAGGCTAGACATGGTAGTAACTGCAATTAGAAAACCATACAGATCTCCAAAAATATGTTAAAAAAACATAGGATCTGCAAACTTTACCTTAAAATCATCTTCATCTAGCACGAGTGGACTAGAATTAGCAGATGCAGACGCAGGTTTGGAAATTCTCTCACTCCTGACTCCATCTCGACTCTCTTTCATCTAAATCATGCAGGATAAATCAGAAACCAAACTATGTGCAACTGCTACATCAAAATTAGATATAACTTATTAAGCTAAATTTCAGCCAGATTTTGAACGGATAACAAATAAAAATCCTTTTGATTACCATAAACAAATAAAAGTGAGCTTTAGTTTTCAGACTTGCCTTCTCATAATGTACCGTTAAGTGCATCCCATAAATCCAAGAATTTCACCTCTGACTATGAAATACGAATGCCCCCGACTGTCCCTGTTAATCATTACTCCGATC
>QLOD02000009.1:1239819-1253366 GCA_003260245.2 Sideroxylon spinosum
GATTTATTGTAAAAGAGGGTGCCCTCTAAATTTTTGTACATTCTCCCATATAATCCAAATTACAATTAATTACCAAACCTTCTTTCAGCCCAATAAATTTCTACCTCACTCAAATTTATTTCCGAAATTCAAATGAATGGTGAGTAACAACGAATTTTCGCATACATGCTCGTCAATCCAAGTTACGCCAATTCAATTTTCTTGGATTCTCCCAAGAGCCAAACATGCAAAAATCAACTTTTAAAGGACCGACAACAATATGACATAAAACGAGCACAAATCGTAACAGTTTCTCGGAATCTTGAGAAGCGAACTGAGTTCAAATCTTGTAGATCCAAAAACAATCATACATACATATGCAAAAAAACATGAATATAAACACACGCATCGATACATAATTTACTCAGAGAATGAAATTGAGACCTTTTCAAAAACGATCGAAGGCGCGGGGAACACAGAGATGGCAGCAGAGAATTTGCCTATTCGTCCTTTGTCTCTGCGCCGGTTTGATCGAGCGAAGGGGCAGAGAAGAAAGAAGAGACCGTTCTGCCGAGAAATATTAAAATACGATAGAATTAATGTGATCACAATGACGCTTTTGTCCCCCACGTAAACGATAATGGCATGGGTAAAATTGGAAGTCCAGTTATTCTCTAGAGGTTGACGCAAAGAGGCCAGAGAAAATTTAGATAATCTGAAATTTTAAGGTCCGTTTGGGTAGCATTTTGTTTTCAGTTCTTTGTTTTTGTTTTCATTTTTTTAAAATCTAAAAATAAAAACTTGTATGGTAAATCAGTTTTTGTTTTCAGTTTTCAAATGTAATAAAAACTAGTTTTCATTATTTTCAAAACTACTGAAAACACTAAAAAGGTGTTTTCACGAATTTGGAAAACTTATTGTTCAGTTTTCACTGCGGAGCAAATAAAAGGACCGAAGACGGCGTGGTTGGGGCCTCTCGAAGACTGAACACACAACGTCTCCCGATAACTGAAGGTCGGCTACTCTCGGTCTATCTATCTATCTAGCTCTCTCTCTCCCCCCCTTCCGCTCTGACCTAGGACCGCCATGTTCTTTCCGTCGCTAACCCGAGCGAACCAATTCAGCAGCAATGAAGCTTCAGGGTGCTAGACCCTTCGATGACTCCCGGCGATTGAAGGTCCGGGACTTCTCCGGCCACGCTCGGGTATCTCTCTTGATTTGACCTGGGACGGTTTTCTTCCTATTGGTAACCCGAGTGAAACACTTTAGAAAACTCTGCATGGCTATGAGTTTTTCCTTAAGCAGGTGGTTCACGAACCACTTCCTGCCGATCTGACCCTGTCCTACCACCCACTTTCTTTCACAAATCCACTTCATTTTGTTTGATCTGTTATTGATAATGCTTGATCTGATTTACTTGATCAATAATTATTTATTTCTAATTTTTGTGAATTTAATTTTTATTTTATTTTGGCCTTTTTTTCATGATCAGGTTTTTTATATATATGTTCTCCAGCATCTTGTTTTCCTACGATCTGCTTGTTGTTTGTGTCGTTTGCTTGTCTGCTTTCTTCTCCATACTGTTGATTGGATCTGCATGATTGCAGGTATATATTTTCATTACTCCATAACTGCCTTTGCCTAGTTAAGCTTAATCACAATCAGGTGTTATCATTTTTAACTATCCAGTAGTGTTTGGTGCAACTTGTAATTGTCTGATGAGTTACAAATTGTAAGCTTCCTGCATAAAGTTGATTTCCTTGAAATGCTGAGTTGGGCAATTTGCATAATAATGTGTGAGATGGCATTAATTAAAGTAAGAATCAAACATGATCTATGTTTTGGATTTGAATGCTTTGGACTGGTTGTATATGTGCATTAGACGCTAATAATTCTATCTTTTTTTGGATTTCTAATGTGCTTTTCATTTTTCCTTGTTTTAGCCATTCTAATTCTAAATATGATTTAAATAATTATCATATAGCCTTATCTTTGTAATACATATAGCTAATTATATTCCCATATATACATATAGAAATGGAAATACAGAGTAATGAAAATATCAATTTAGGAGATGATACTATTAAGGTGCTGGGGGATGGTAAAACTGGTCCATGGTCAGATCGTAATGAAAGTATTTTCATTACTTTAATGGATGAGAAAGTTGCCAAAGGGCAGAGACAAACTTGTTGTTTCACAAAACAAGTTTGGTCTAGGTTTAGGGACGAGATGGAAATTAGAACTGGCTACCATTACACCTTAGACCAACTAAGGAACAAGTATAACCTCCTTAGGACAGTTTAGAGTAAGTTTCAAGCACTGTTGAAGAAGACGGGTATTGGTTAGGATCCTACAACTAATAGGGTGTCAGCTTCTAACAACCAATGGAAAAAATTGTTCAAAGTATAATTTAACACATAATTTGTTATTATTTATTATGAATAATTTTGTTTTGCCTCAAAGTAATTCTTACTATAATAAAATAATATTTCTACACAGATTAATAAGTATGCGAGAAGGTTTAAAAAGAGAGGGTTGCCACACTTTCAAGAGCTGAGTCGTATTTTTGGGGCCACTTCGGCTACTGGAGCATTTGCTTAAGCTTTCACAAAGTTGCCCTCATTCACTGATAGTAGTGAGAACCCTGAACATAAGCGTAAATCTGTGGATATGCCTACTGAGGATGATGACTTTCTTAACAAACTTGACAAAAAGGTAGATACTGCTTCTCAGAAAAGTCATAAACGAGAAAGTTATGGTGTTTCTTTATCAGCTGCCTTAAGTACTTTTACCGAAGCTAGTAAAAGAAAGATGGAGCTATTGGAGAGGAGAATGGCACAGATGATATCTAGTGTAATGAAACCAGTGTTCACAAACTTGATGAGACCCGTTTACATCTCAAAGAAACATTAGATGCTCTCAACGCATTAGATGACATTAATGGCCCAACATATGCAAAAGCATTAAAAATGCTTCATGAGGATGTCATCTCCAGAGAGATATTCCTGCACTTCCCATATAATAGGAAGAAATATTGGATCAATAATATTTGAGAGTTTTCTTATGAGTAGTTAGAGTACTAAGTTTATAAAATAATGTTATGGACTATATTATTGGATGTTATGCACTGTTTTTATGCATACTGTTTTAAATAATGTTTTAGTTTGTGAGCTTCCCCCCCCCCATTGAAATAAACTATGTTTTATGGATAACCCCTTAGGCTTTATTTTATTATGACTGTCTCATGCTATATATCTGTCATGGGCAAATATTTATATTTCATTTTATTTTAATTATGTTTACTGTAGGTGGTTTTTCTAAAATAGTATAACATAGATGATGTTCAACTTTGTGTACATCGAGGTGATAGTTCTAATTCCGATTCTGAAGATGAAGAGGCCATATTTTTATTTCTTGCATCGGAACTAGGAAATTTATATCCATAATGTGCAGTCGTGCATTACGTGTAGAACGTCCAAACTCACAGGTCATGAATATATACTAGAGTTGTTGAACAGTGATCACGATGATCGTACACTTGACCAATTTCGAATGCATCCAAATGTATTTATTAGTTTTTGCGAGGCATTGCGTACACATGGGCAATTAAAGCACTCTAGGTGGGTAATACTTCAAGAGCAGGTTGCTATATTTCTCCTTATTGTAGCACATAATCACATAATACGTATAGTGACAGAATGGTTCCGACACTCACTTGAGACGATTTCAAAATATCCTAAAGTACTAAAAGTAGTTTGCAGATTGGGGGTAATAATCATACGACCACCCTCATTGATGAAGTACCACCAGAGATTTTACACAATTAAATGTATTATCCATTCTTTAAGGTAAATTAGTAGTTTACATTTAGTTGTTTTATCGTTGGGAATTTTTGGACTTTTTTTTAATAATTTTAATATATCATTTATTTTTTTTTCTAAAATCGTGTTGGAGCAATTGATGGAACACACATAACAGCACATGTTCCATCAAATAAACAAATTCCTTATCAGGAGAAGCAAACAGTTCCAACTTAAAATATAATGTGTGCATGCTCATTTGACATGAAGTTTACTTATGTCTACACTGGTAGGGAAAGAACTGCAAATGATTTAAGGATATTCGGTGAGTGCGTCACTACTGCCGATAACATGTTCCCTTTGCCTCCCACGGGTAAATATTATCTTGTAGATTCAGGATATACTAACATTTCCATATTTTTGTCCTCATATAGAGGTGAAAGGTATCATTTAAATGATTACCGTGGACGCACACCAAAAGGAATTGAGGAGTGGTTTAATTACCGACGCTCTTCCCTAAGGAATTGTATCGAACGATGCTTTGGGGTGTTGAAAGCAAGATTACCTATATTGAAGGCAATGCCTTTTTTTAAAATTTCAACCCAAAGATATATTCACATAGGTTGTTGTACCGTGCATAATTTTATTCAAATGCAGGATCAAGGGGATGAATTATTTCTCCACTATAATAATCAAAGTAATTATGAAGAAGAAACACGCAATCGCGCTTTAATGAGCAACTCTCAGTCTACTATTGACATTGATATAAGTCAAAATCAACTCCGACAAATGAGAATTGTTCGTGATCAAATAACTCGTGAGATCTATGATAGCGTGCACAATCACTAATCTTGTGGATCTATACTAGAACATTTATAAATTGTAAATTATTAATTTCTCATGCTGTAATTTTTTTATTTTTAGAAATTATGTTTGGCAAATTAAATATATAGTCAATTAAATTGATATTATGATTGCTCTTTCTACTGTTGTCCGCTTGGTTACAACCATGTTAATACTTTCGTATGGACTGATGAGTACAATATGCCCACCAACTGCCATGGCCTAGCAAGAGAACTTCCACAAAAATTACGTTGGCAACGTATACTACTGTGTGCTTGTTGTGGATGTAACATTATTTTGTGTTTTCTACTAATTTGCATCATATTTTTAACTTTAATTATCCTTCTTTCAAAATGAACATGTATTGTTAGCACAGTATTTAGCACTATGATATCATATTAAGACATGAATGATGTAATGTACATTATTTTATTTTTTTTAGTTTGTAATATATTGCTTTATATTACTAGAAAAAATTTTACATTTTGTTCTACTTATCTTTTTGTTTTATGAAATATAGAACAAAAAAAACGAAACAAAAACCGAACAAATATTTGCCAAACATGTTTTCCATTTTTTTTCCCTCAAAATGAAAACTGAACAATGAAAATTAGAAAATGAAGACTGAAAACTAAATACAAAAACTGAAAAACTAAACGCAAAAACTGAAAACTGACAATTTTATCAAATGGGCCCTAAATGTTTGAGTTTTTATTTTTTATTTTTTTCTACAAAACCTAAAACACCGTAGTAACATCTTGCACCGTGTTGCACAATATTTGGAAGTTGGTTCACATCTGTTAAAGATATTTTTAGATTTAATAAAAAAATAAAACAAAATTCATTTATTGAATTTTCCGATTTTAATTTCATTAAATTCGAACGATTCGCCCAGACACTCATTTTTTTTTGGCAAAACAAATACAAAATACAGTTTATTTATTTCACCTATATCCCTATAGTTTTAATTTTGTATATTTAGATATCATAAATTTCATAAATGTATACTTAAATTTTCTGAGATTTTTTATTATATTTTTTCGAACCTTCATTATTAGATTTTTCATTTAAAAAGTGAGTATTGACAAATTTAACACTATAAATCATATTTGTATCCTTATATTAATCAAAAATTTTATTTTGTCAAAATTTATTGCAAAAAATGAAAAAATTTATCGATAATATTTTTATTCATTTTTGTTTTGTCGAATTTAACAATAGTACTTTTCATTTATTTGTGCTTTGTTTTTTCAAAATTTATTACAAAAAATAACAAAATTTAACAACAATACTTTTTATTTATGTTTTTGCCTTAAATATTTTATTTATTGAGTGAATGTAATAAAAATTTCACGAAATATAACCTAAAATAAATAATTAATTATTACGAATTCAAAATTGTTATGTTAAATTGTTAATTAATTCTGTGAGGTAATTTTTAAAATCCAAACAAAAAAAAAAAACTTACGAGATAGCTTTTACTTTTGAAAATAAATGAAACTTTCACTTATATAGTGAAAACTAATTGTTAGAAAAACAATTAACTCGGACACAAGGTCTTTTTAAATTGAAAGTTTTTTAAATGGATTTTAGTTATATCAAAAAAGTTTGAGTGATTTTATGAAAGTACAATTGTACCCCAAATCAAATTTGGAAATATCCCCGAATTTGTGTGGCCACTGAATTATACGGGGATATTCCACCAATTTATGCGGCCAATTGAGCATGTGATACAAGTTTTTGACGATTTTTTCATAAATTTAGACTACTAAAATTTTTAAACCCATTATGACAATCTTTTGATTTGAGAGTTCTAAATTGAAGAATGTATTTTAGATGACTTGAATCTATAAAGGTGAGATGAATTTAGAATTATACTAGTGATAAAATCTGATTCACGGATTTGTCAAATTATATATTTATTTTAATTTTTGATAAAAATTTATATTAATAATTATTTAATAAAAACAAAGTCAAATTAAAAATCATACTTTGTCTATTTGAATGGACAAATTGAAAAACAAGTCAAATAAGAGACATTCATGTAATATGATAAATAAAAAAATCTAAAATTTTTAACAACAAAAAATATGATAAAATTTAAATTAAAGGTTATGTTAAAAAATAAAATAAAATCTAAAAAGACAGATCTTATATACTTGAATGAACAAATTAAAAAATAAGCTAAAATAATTACAAAAACCAAAAATAACTTCAATATATAGAAATATCATTTAATTAAAATAAATATAATATTTTATTAATATAAAAAATATTTAAGTTATTCCACATAAAAATATTAACAAAAATGAAATATGAAATTTTGTAATGTTTTGATAATTTTTTTTATCATTATTGTACAATAATATCTTCACATTAAACAAGAAATAAAATAAAATTTTCAAAAATTGTACCTAATAAATTTAAATAAATTAATTAAAAACTAACCCTAAAAATAGTGGAATTTAGCATACAAAATTTTTAAATTTTAATAATAATGAAAAACATAAGAAAATCGAAAAAATTATATGAACAATAACATTAAAAAATTATAATACAATTAAAGAAAACATAACACCATATATTTTCAATGAATAAATTGAAAGTATAGAAAAGAACGAGTTTTTCCTGAAGTCTGATATATTAAAAAATTAAACTTTTATTAGTAATAAAAATATAATAAATTTTTAAAACTTAATAATAATAATCACATTAAAAAATAGAATAAAATCTAAAAATGTCAAACATGATACATTTTAATGATTGAATTGAAAAATAAGTTAAAAATAAATGCATGAACAAAAAATTAATTTCAATATAAAGGGATATTATCTAATAAAAATAAATACAGCAAATTCTTTTACATTCTTAATAATCCCAAAAAAGACTAACAAATAATATTGTGCTCTATTACTCACTCCATCCCAATACATATCAAATATTTATTAATGATTAATTGAAATTATTCAATTATATTACAAGAAATATATATATTTTACCCAATATTAAGATAATAATAAAAAAATTATGTAATCAAAAATAATTTATCTACTAATCATTTAGTTCTCTTCGTTTACGATCATCTAAATATATTAATTAAGGACTTAATTTAAAGAAATATGAATTAGTAAGATTTTTAATTCAAATAATTTTATTAGGACTTATCTAATAGAATTTAATTAGTATTAA
Organism: Sideroxylon spinosum; assembly: GCA_003260245.2. Taxonomy (NCBI): domain Eukaryota; kingdom Viridiplantae; phylum Streptophyta; class Magnoliopsida; order Ericales; family Sapotaceae; genus Sideroxylon; species Sideroxylon spinosum. The sequence continues at coordinate 1,247,631 of QLOD02000009.1, forward strand.
AATTAATCAATGAGCATTGTAAATTGAACAAAATTGTGAATAAGTGGTAATTATTTACAGAATAATCTTTTTAGATTATATAATTATAAATTAAGATAATTTTAATTATAAATTAGTTTTAATAAATTAGAATTTTTATTTAATAGGCTAATTATTTTTTTGCATTATTTTGTTTAATAATGATAATAATTTGTGACATATCAATGCTTTGTTCATTCTTTTCCAATTTGGGACCAAAAATTATTAATAAATATATTAAAAAATATAAATTAAATAAAAATATCAAGTGATATCTATGACTATTTAAATTTGAATAAAATTACAAATAATTGGTAATTATGTAGAGCACTAATTCTTTTTACATTACATAATTATAAATATAAATTCATGTTGATAAAATAAATTCTTTTTTTAGTAGACTAATTATTATTTTTTTGTATTATTTTGTTTAATAATAAATAATAATTTTTATTATCAATATCTTTATTAAACAGGGTAAATATTTTTTGCATTATTTTGTTTAATAACACTAATAATATTTATTATATTTTAAATAATAATTTATTAAACTGTAAATAAAATTAAAAAAATAAGAAGTTACATTATAAATAGAAGTGTAGATTAAATAAAAATACTAAGTGATATTGATAAACATTCTAGTTTTAATAAAATCAAAACTTATGAGTAAGTAGTAATTATGTAAAATATTAATTTTTTATAGAATAATTAAGATAAATATAATTAGGTACCACATGTCACAACCGTAGCTTAAGATAGATATAATTAACTATCACGTATTGCAACCACAAAATTAGTTATGTAGCACAACGGCATTATCAAATTCTACTGTATATATATAATATGATATTTTAACTTAACTATTATATTTATTAAATTATAAAGGTTGGTTAGGTCCTATTTCAGTCTTAAATTTTTAATTTAATTTCTTATATTTTTAAATTAATAAATATGAAATTACACATGTCACGGTACAATTGATTATGAGATAGCATTTTTAAATTAATTAATTATTATTTTTCAAATTTAAATCTTTATTAGTTTCCTAAAGTTACATGACATTTCATAATATATATGAAAATATTTACTCACTAACTTGCTCTGAGTTTTTCAAAAATTCAAATTATAATATTTTAAAAATAAAAAGGGAAATAATTAAGCAAATCTAGTAATTCTAACTCTTTTCTTGCTCTCAGTTCTATAAATGAAAAAAAAAAAAATTACTCATCAAAATAATATTTAATTTACACAAAGTCCCGACACCAGTAGAATGTTTATGCCCTCTAACTCAGCTAGACCCCATCAACCCTTTGAATGATATTTGCTAGAACCCAAGTGTCACACCCTAATTACATTAGTAGGGTAAACAGAGGATTAATAAGATTAATTTATAACTTCAACAACTAATTTGGAAATAACCAACATTTAGTAAAAAATGGCATAACTTGCGTGGTCATGTGTCAATCAAGCCTTTGTAATAATTTATTAAAAAATTAGAGTACATAGACTACATTCGTTCAACCCAATAGACCCACATTCTTTCATATCTCCTTAGGCCATGCTTATATGAAGGAAAAGGAGTTGTTAAAATCTTTTACCCCCTTTTAGATGTGGGTCTCAAATTTTTACCATGATTTGGATGGTATTTTTCCCCCCTCTTCCTCCCTTAGCTTTCGCTACATTTAGGGATAATTTTTGGGCACCCTCAGGGCTAGCTAAAAGTTATCCCCCTGTAAGCCTCTTGTTTTTGACGTTTTTAGCGCTTGTTAACAATATTATTAATTTGATCAAAATAAATATAATGCTAATAAAAAAAATAGATAAACCAACAAGTCAAAATAAATATAATTAAAAAAAATTGTATAATAACCAACCATTCAAAAATACATATTTAAAAAAAAAACTCTTTAAATAAATTTATAAAAAATTAAATTTTCAATGAAATAAATAATACAACTTTAAATTGTCCAAGACTAATTAAATAAAGTTGGTTTTGTAATTTAATATTTAATTTAATGGATAACAAAGTATGGGACATTATAAGGATAAAAGAGTCATTTGACTACTTTTTCTATCATTCACCCCTCTTATTTATAAAACATCCAAATCTCCCTCCATAAATATCACATCAATGTGGGCCAATCCTCTAAAAATAATACCCCCTCTTATCTTATACCCCCTTTAAAACTTATCCCCCTAAAATTTTAGCACTATCCAATCGGCCCCTTAGTCCACGAGTGATTCCCAAAATAAGAACTGAGGTTCTGCAGGTATAGAATAATAAGGTGATGTCAACAAAGAATTGGCATATGATTTATAAAGGTGAGATATTTGTAACTCACGTCCATTAGCTTTTTTCACTCCACACTCTTTAACTGAAGTAGACAAAATTAACATAGAAGTGTATTTATCACTTTCCTTCTAAAAACTACGATATAGGAAGCCAATTGGTTTGGGTTTTGATTATACAAGTGCCAAGTGCATAAAGAGTCCTAACCATAACTTACGCGAGAGGTGTTTGAAATTTTTTATATTTATACATTAATTAATTTTATTTTTAATAAGAAATAAGTTAGTACTAAGTTAAATATGAGACATATATGATAAAGTATATTTCACAGAAATCTATTCAGTCGAATCTATAAATCCCTTGTCAAGATAATAAGATTAGACGATTAAGTATGAACCAAATATTAAATCAATCGTAGGTATTTTATGAAAAGATCCAAGATAGTTATGATTTCTCATTTATATAATGGATAGATTTTCTCTTTCCACATATGTAAAAATAACTTTTCTATTAATAACCATTATACAGTTTGTGACAAAAAGGAATATCAAACCCTAATTACTTAACCTTTAATTTTCTTAATTCAAGGATGATATAATCACAAGCAAATAAGTTTTCGCATATTTAATTTTATTTTGCGTAACTGCATTCCAAGATTTACATACGAATCATTGATTATGCTAGAGGTTAACCGGGTAATGTTCAATTCGAGGCAGATGCTCAACTGGGTAAATGGGTATTTAAGTTGGGTCATGGGTAATTGGATCAAACTTAATAAGGTAATAAATGGGCTTTAAGCCCCAGTCAGTCAATATTCTATTCACCAAATTTCCCATCGAGTCCACAGCATGATACAGGCCCTGTTTGGTAACAACCCAAAAACTAAAATTTATCAAAAGTTACAAAAAAAATTCGTACTTTCTTCTAATCAAATTTTACCACCTATCGTATTTATATCAAATTTTTGTATTTTTACTGTATGTTTTTGTTAATTCATTTTCATCCAAACACCCCCCTAGTTTTTGGGTAATATATAATCGTCTTTTGATCATTGTATAACTTGATCAAACTCTTACCAGAGTATACACTTGAAGATATTAGTTGAAACGTTATTGTCCATCTCAATTTATGAATTAGATCTATATGAATTTCTTCAGCCACTAAGAACGACTCTCTGAAAACGAACAAGTAAACTCGTACATGTTTGTGTCAGGAATTAGAAGCACGAGGTGGTAGAAATGAAAAATTATAAAAATAATCTATAAAAATAAAATTATTAATCAAAAAAATTAAAACGTTTATAGAGTGTTTAATAAATGGTAAAATTTTATTATCATATTTTTTAAAAATATTGATTTAAAAATTTTTATTCAAAAAATATTCAACAACATATGTGAAAAGTAAGAGAATACATTTCTATATGAAGTGACTAAAAAGACAACTAAATTGAAAAAGAAAATAAAAATAAAAATAAATTTCACTATTGAATAAATCAAAATGATTAAAAATATATCAAATTTAAATTGTTTAACTTATTTATTATATAGATGATGCAAATAATATAAAAGTATATGCATTTAAAATTTTTAATTTTAAGTACATTAGATTTGAATTTTTAATTTAAAAATTTATTTTTTAAGAAATTTTTTAAAAAAATTAAAATTAAAATATTATTTTTTTAACTTTATCTAATAGGTATTCATATAAAAAAATATTCAACAAAATATACAAAAAAATAAGAAAGTGTATTTCATATAAAGTAATCAAAAAGATAATTAAAGTAGATGGGAAAAGAAAAACAATCTTAACAATTAAGTAGATCCAATGGTTAAAAGTACGTCAAATTCAATTTTTTTTTTGTTTGCTTAAATTAATTTTTAATTTATTTAACAAAATTAATTATTCTTGTTTATTTAAATAGAAAATCTTCCAAATAAAAAAATTAATTTATTCAAATAAAAATTATTTATTATTGTTTATAAAAATTAATTTTTAAATAAAAAAATCAACTTATCTTTCTTGATAAAAAAAAAAAACTTTTTCGTCCAGATAGTATGAAAATCTATGTATTTAATATTTAAGTATTTAAAAATCTATGTATTTAACATTTTTTACAAATTCAAATAATATAAAAGTTTATGTATTTAAAATTTAAATATTAAACACATTAAAATTAGAATCGTAAGAAAAAAGAACTTTAAAAAGACATGAAAATATATTTTGATGTGTAAACAAACGTTTAAATCTCAAAAAAACTAAAAAACTCAAAAAAAAATTTCAATTCAACTTTTTAAAAAATTTGTCAAAATCCATTCCCATAAAATTCCAAAAGTTATCAAGATTATTAATTAAAATTTTATCATGTGTCACTTTTATACATCTTTTAATAACTTCATATCAAATCAAACACAAACATTCAACTATCATTTTGGAATAATTTTTCACACTCTAAATTTTAAAAAAAAAAAAATTTAACTTTTAACTTTTTATTAGTATTTCAAAATTTCAATTTTTTTTATCCACACATACAACTGAAACAATCCTTCCAAGATATTTTAAAATTTTAAATTTCTTTTTTTTTTTTTTTTTTAACACACCACCTCCGATACACAAACACACACACAACTTCCCCCAACCCCTCCCAAGAAATCATCACACCGTCATCTCCCCACACCAACCCTAACTGTCGTTTGTAGCATAATTGAATAGCACTCTCTCAACATGACACGTATATAAACGTCCAATCAAGAATTATAATTTATTACATAGATATAGATTTTATTTTTCCACCACATTCCTGTGGGCATAATATATATGCATATAAATTATATGTGTGTGTATATGTATATATATCCTTCAATCACTCTGAATCTTTGAAGCTACTTTACGCTGAATGCTATTTGAAGGTGCTGAATCAATCGGCCGTATAGGTTAATTGATGGAAAATATCACCTTCAGTTTAGCAACTTGTTCAACATTCAGAGGGTTGAAGGTAGAAAATTTAGAAATTTAAGTAACATTTGGTTTACTTTTTTGTTTTTTTTTTTATTATTTTATGTATTAAAAATGCTAAAACAAAGAAACAAAAAATACTCTGTTTTCTTTATTTTGAGTTTTTTTTATTTTAGATTGAAAATACTTAAAATGACGTTTTTTTATTTTTTTATTTCATATGTAAATTCGTTTTCTGTATTCTAAAACAAATTTTGAAAACACAGGTAGCCAAATACGTTTGATCTGTTTTCCTTCTTTTTTAAAATATAAAATAGAAAATGAACTCAAAACAGAAAATAAAAAACAGAAACAGAAAATAAAAAAACAAAAAAATAAATCAAATTTAACGAGACCTTAGTGTTCTAACAATTTTGAACTCTCTATTTTGAGAAACTCAAGGAAAGAGTATACAAATTTACTTCACCAATTGTAAG
>QLOD02000009.1:1378969-1391635 GCA_003260245.2 Sideroxylon spinosum
TTTCACTAAATATAACTTAATTTATCAGTGAATTGTAAAACAAAAATCGTATTTATTTCACATGTGAAATGAGAGAGAGAAACCAAAACTGGGCCAATTGTTTTATTGAGGCCCACTTATCATACAGTTATACAGGGCCCAAGACAAGAGAGTGATTCAAATCATTATTCTCTAGAGCTTTCGTTCCAAAATCCTAATCACAAATCGCTCTTTTCCGTTTCAAAGCAAAACCAAGGCTGCAATGCAATACCAACGGCCACAAACAGTGTTTTAATCTTTCCAAAGGCGTGTTTGGCTACCCTATCCAAGTATAGGCGCAGGAACATTCCAGAGAATCTTTGCAACCTGAACTAAAAATTTGAAAATAAAAAAATAAATAAATTCTAACGGCGTCAAATAAAGCAAGTACTAAATTATTTAAATTTTATCTAAAAAAATCTAATGAATTCTCTTAATTATATATTAATTAATACTCTATCTGGCATTATTGTTTTCCTATGATTTATATTTCTATTTTCTTTTTCCTGTTCAGCCAAACACAGCGCAGGGCAGAAATATCTCGATTCTCGACTATATGCCACGTGTGTGGTTCACTAAACGTCTATAAGATCAACGGTCACCAACTCATAACATGTTTGAGCTAAAACTCATTGCGACGACTTCGAAGAAACCACGCATTTCTATCTACTGGTCTTTGCGATTTTTCTTAGAGGGTTCGAATCTCTGCGAGATCTGATTCAGGTATTCTCTCTCCATCTTTTAACAGCTTTTTGTAACGTCGATATTTATTATTATTGTTATTATTTTTGCATAAAAATCTTGATTATGCTTCTTTGAATCGGTAGTTTTTTGAGCTTTAATTCTGGAGTCAAGTAATCTGTTGCCTGATTCGAAGATCTATCGATTTACTGGTTGTTTTGATACTTCGATGGCTCGATTTCTTAATATTTTGGTTAATTAAGTGTTAAATTGGTGAAATTTGTCTGATTAGGTATGTATGTGTTTGTTTTGTGGTGATATGTGCTTGTAATGTAGATCTGCAGCAAATTGATGAATAAAAGGCTTGAACTTTGATAAAAGTAGTGCCGGATTGTTCTTGTAATTTATTTTGGAAGTAAAGAGAAAATTATTTTGGGACTTCTTCAAAAGGAGATGCTTAATTCTGAAATTATGCGATCCATGTGGCAAAAAAACAGGTTAAACTATCATAGCCTGTAAAAGGCAAAAAGATAAGAGGGATACTTGTATTTTAAAGGGGCCTAAATTATCAGTTTAGGGAAGAGGATCAGCAAAATTAACAAGTTGGTCGAGGTTTGCTAACAGTATTGATTATAAGGTATTGTATTGTTATTGAAAAAACTATCCAGTCCGTTTAATGGTTCTTTTAACCCTTGGAAAGTTGTCTCTCTCTTCTTATTGGATAATCCACATCGGGCACATGGAAGGTGTGAGAGTGGTTTATGGCCGTCATTTCTTCAACCTACCGGCTGTGCAGCACACCAACCACATCTCCAGGGAACTCCTGATTCACACCTAAAATGTCCCAAAAGAAACCCCACGTTTCTGTAGTCACCACATAATGAATAAGCATGTTGGTCATGACAAAAAGAATATGTTACTGTGCTTTTCTGATTTTAAGAAATGTTCTGCATTTGCATATCCCCTTATTTTTATTTTTTAATTTCTGTGCAGAGTATATAGTCTAATGGGTCGTCCACAGGATCCACATCGACCTTTCTTCTCATTTGGAAATCCATTGAAAATGATATTACCTAAGGGTTCATATCTGTCTCGTAGGCTTCTGGAGTTGTTGAACACTTTTGAGTACACATTGGCAGAGAGACTTAGGAATGTTAAACCAAAAGACAGTGAAGATGTCCTTAGCTTATCGTGGATGAGAGTGGTAATGGAGTTGCTTTGTCAAACTCACACAGATATAAAAACTATTATTACAGAACTTGAGCTCCCTGTATGTGATTGGGATGATAAATGGATTGACGTGTATTTGGACAATAGTGTGAAGCTGCTTGATATTTGCATTGCTTTCAGTTCTGAGCTGTCACGACTCAACCAAGGCCATCTCTTGCTTCAATGTGCGTTGCACAACTTGGATGCCACCCCTTCAAACAAGTTTATAAAGGCTTGTTCTTCTCTTGATGGTTGGAGGCAGCACATTAGTTCGAAGAATGGGAGACTTGAGAATTGTTTTGCAATCATAGACAGTCTTACTGAGACACTTAACCTTCCCAAGGTCAAGAATTCAGCCAAGGGGAAGGTTTTGATGCGAGCCATGTATGGAGTTAAGGTCGTAACTGTGTTTGTCTGTGGTATATTTGCTGCTGCCTTCTCAGGTTCTGCAAATAACCTAGTGGATTTACAGGTTCCAGAGTCGTGCTTGTGGGCAGAAGCTTTTGCAGATGTGCAGGCTTATGTAAATAGGGAGATTAGAAATATATTTTCCAGTGGAAGAGTTACAGTATTGAAGGAGCTTGAAGCAGTTGATACAAGTGTCAAGCAGCTGTACCCCGTGATACAGAATGGGGTGGATCCTGTTCAAGCTGAAGCCCTCCAAAATTCTATTTCGGATTTAGGTAAGAGGGCAGATAAGCTTTCCCAAGGACTAGATCTTCTTGCGAAGCAAGTTGATGGCTTTTTTCAGATTGTTCTAACTGGGCGTGATGCCTTGCTTTGTAATCTTAGAGTGGGTGGTAGTGTGCCTGATCCATTGCAAGGGACTAACAATGTAGATGGCCAAGCTGTGAGGTGAATTGGACAAAGCTAGCTTCCCTCTTCTGTATTCATATGGGTTTAAGTTTGGCCTCTTCTATAACCTGGTTGATGAATACATACTATGTTGAGCTTAGTGAGGCTGACAGTGTCTGGTGTGGTGCAACTTGCGAGGTGGTGCTTTATGTTAGCATTGGACCATTATGTATATTCATGCTTTTATGTAATGTCATTATTTATAAAAGGCTTGTGCTGTTTGCTCAAAATCTCAATTTTTTTTTTTAGTTGAATTTGCTTGTTTGTTTGTATTGTTTTCCCTGGCTTACAGAGCATGTTATCCCCATTTTCAAATTGATTTATTCTGCAGCAACAGCAAATGCTAGTTACAATATGGATTCCAACAAAACAAATTTAATAATTAGTAAAGATTCCAATAAAACAAATTTAATAATTAGTAAAGCCAAACTCAACGAGGGTACTAACGTGAAGAAATTTAAACCTCAACCTTGAGCTCGAGGACATAGATATCCGGTAAAACAGCCTACTTGTCATATAAATGTTGTAGTGAAAGATATTTCCTTAGATAAATAGATAGATTATTTTAGGAGCATTATTCTGACGCTTTTGACACATTTTGTGGAGATGGATATTATTGCTCGATGCTGCCAAAATTATTTCAGCAATGCTATGCCCACCTCTGTTTTATCCTGTATCATTCATTGCTCAGTTTTGCACCGTTGAATTTCAAACGGAAGATAAATCTTATAGCTCTAATGATTTTAGACAAAATATATCCGTTATTACCCATGTAATTACTAGTACAAATTAGATGAGCGGTGATTGATGCGGGACAAAAGAACGGTGAGGCTAGAATTTTGGAAATTTTTCCTCTGTGTCATCAGCAGATCTGTTTGTTTCATGTAAAATAGGTGTCCTCATTAAGCTTTCTAAGTTATGATCGTGATGCTAGAGTTGTTTCAAGCAATTTTGTGGCGAAGCCCGGAAGGAGTTTCCTTCATAATTGTGACCAAATGATGCGCATCAAATTTTGCTAGGCATTCCCTTGCATTTGACTTGAGCATAATTGTCTACTTTTTTTTTTTTTTTGTTGATTCTTATGAGAGTATGGAATGGAGCTTTTTGAATCGACAGTCAATTCTCCCTCCTCCTCCCCCTTTGCCCCTGCGGAGCATGTGACCTTATTGTTACTAGTGTTTTATCATTAACCTTGATACTTGGTGGACTTAGATTGTCTGCAAGGAAGCTTCTTTTTCCTGGCTGGCATTTTTTGGTCATGGTTTAGTACAAGAAAATGCTGGGGTCAGTGATCCATTCAAAGAAAGGTATATTTCTTCTTTGTTGAATGCTTTCTGTCTATAAGCAGTTACTAGGCAGCTGATTGAGGAATTATTTGTATTGACCCATTATGCAACTCATGGTCAAAGAAGTTTATATTTACCATTATGCAAGTCAATGCTTTTGTAATAAAATCTCAAGGCATGTCTGAATCCGAAAATGGCAGGAAGCCGCCGTGATAGATGACACTGGCGGGGTCAATTGACTCCATTGAAACCAAAATTTTTTTAGAAAATAATATAATTTTTAAAATATTTTTGTAATTTTATTCCATAAAATATTTTTTTTAAATAAATTGTCCTAATACATCAAATAATTTATAAATTTTGTTTTTATTTTTATGTGAGATACATTATTCATTTTACATTTTGTACAAGTACAAATTTATAAAAATAGTATATTTTTTAGAGCTTTTTTTAATTTTGATTCATAAAATATTTTTTCAAAAATAAATTGTCCTAATAGCCTAAACAATTTATAAATTTTATCCTTACTTTTATAGCAGACACACTATTATCTTTCAATACATTGTATGCAATAGGAATAGTATAACTTTTGGAGTATTTTTTTTTTATTTTTACCTCATAAAATAATTTTTCCAAAACAAATTGTTCCAATACTCAAACAATTTTTAAGTTTTGCGTTAAGTATACTATTCATTATCTTTGGGTATATGTGTAAATACAAATTTATACGTGTCAGTTTGATCTCAATAGATCCAAATCCTGGATATGTCTCAGATAGATGAGATGGTATCTGGAAAATGTAGACAAAAGGAGATCTGTGAACACTGCTTGCTATTTCTGTGAATTCCATCGTGTTGTTTATCATAACTAAGAATGAGGTCCCATGCTCTAGCTTCATCTTACTAATCATCTTCTGTAGTGATGGTGGTAAGAAGCTGGAAATTGATCATCCTCGAGAGGTAAGTCGTTAAGAAGTTGGAAAAGTGAAGGCGGGAGGTTTTGTTGCGCTATGTTTGGTACCAATCGGAACGGGAATGGAAATTCCTGAGTTAAAAAGGAATTCCCCTTCTCTTTTTTTTTTTTTTTTAGAGGGCTGGAACTTGAAGAAATTCCTTTATGTTAAAAAATTGTGGTGCATTGATGGAAAAACAAATATTTACTGTTTTTAATCTTAATGAAGACTAATAGCTCCTTGGTTTGGTTTAATTTGGCTGTACAAGTGCTTACAGCCCATTTGGATTGAGGGTTTGAAAGTGAAATGATAGGTAATGTATTATTGTTTGGATCAAAAGATTTAAAGAGGAAGGTGGGAAGGTAAGAGGGGAGAACATGTACAATTAAATAATGCACTTAACAAAGAAATAATGGGTCTGTTTGGAATCATTAAAAAAATATATAAAATTGTATAAAATTCTATAAATCATTATAAATACGAATTACGAGATAAAACTCTACTTACTGCTTAAAATACGAGACATTAATTTTTATAAATTTATATCATTTTATATAAATCCAAACACCCCCGATACGAAGACGGGTGGTTTCTAGCAGCTTGGTTTTGGAATGGGCAATGAATTGTACAGCACACGTGCCCCCAGTAAAGCATTTAAAGTCATACACCTAATTTCAACCGAGGATTCAAGCTCTGGTTCACGAGTTTGAGAATCACTTTTTTGTGACCCCTCCTGAATTAATGGAGGGTAAGGGGACTTTCTGATTAATGGGATTTTTTTCTGAGCCATGGCATATAATCTTTTGAAAAATTGAAGAATAAAATTTAAATATTATGAAAATTTCTTTTGACTGACATGAGAAATGAAAATATATTTATAATTCATTCTTGAAGAAAAGTTTCTAAAAATGGCTCAAAAATTGATATCAATTGTTTAAGGCTTGCGCGTAGTATACAATCAAGGCCTGGAGGGAGGGTTAGGATTTGTGTTTTGCAATTGATCTGATTTAATTTGAAAGTAAGGAAGGCTGGATTGACTTGATTCGATAAATAAAAAAATTTTATGTTTAAAATAATCTTTGAATTTAAAGAATTGATCAGAATTTGAATAGGTGTGTTTAGAGTGAAAAAAAAATAGTATAAATGGATAAAAATTATAATTTCGTAATTCGTAAAGTAGGTAAAAAGTTTGAGATTTATGTAGATTTTTAATATTTTATTGAGTTTCAAACAGATAATTAACTTTAAAAAATATTAAATTAGATCGTATGTCTTTTTTAATAAGAAATAGTTAATTACAAATAATATTACTTAATTCAATATTATAATTTTTAGTAAGAATATTTAAGTCGAAAAAAATGAAAAAATTAGGGTAAAAAATGAGAGAATAACTTAAAAAAAAAATTAGAATAACATAAGATATAAAAATAAATTATATATTTAATTAAATAATTGAATAAAAGAATTAATATTTATTAAATTCTATTATTTTGAATTAAATTTCTAACTGCATAAAAAAATTTAAAATTTAAAACACGAAACGAAATAAAATTTGACTCATAAACACCTTATATCAATTTAAAATACGGTAATCGATGAGAAATTTTACTAAATAAAATTAAATCCTACTAACTTTACATTTACAAACTTAAAATTTTGGTTAAAAAAAAAAAAAAAGAAGATTTATTTCCGGTAAGTTCTCTAATCTCTGAGTGAATGAGATCAGCAGCAAGATGAGTTGTTTAAAATTAAAGGGGGAAAACGAGCTTTTTCTTGAAAAATAAAGGGAAGTGATGTTAATGGATCATGATCATCTTCTCATCAATCCTCAATGATCGTGAGGAGCTCACATTCAAAAGCCATAAAGAATGAAAAGGCGTCCCTTATCACATTTTTCGTTTCACGGGTAACCATGGTTTTTCTAGTTCAAAAAGCTTCCATTAAAGTTCTCTTTCTCTCTCTCTCTCTCTAGAAAAGTCACAGCCGTGCACCAACGACCATAGGAAGGAAATGTCAAAGAGGGGTGCAATCACATCATCTGCTACAGACACCCCACCTCCCCCCTTCCCACGATTAGGCTAAACGCAGTTCCGCCCATTTATCGCCGCCTACGCCCCAATTGATTCACATTCTTTGGGTATTTTGGGGGGTATGGAGTCGAAAGCTGCTTCATCTGAGGGGGGGAGTATCAGAGGAGTCCCCACCCATGGCGGACGCTACGTGCAGTACAATATCTACGGTAACCTTTTCGAAGTTTCCAGAAAGTACGTCCCTCCAATTCGTCCTGTGGGTCGTGGTGCTTACGGCATCGTTTGGTGAGACCTTAACTGGGTTCCTCCTGTTTTTTGGGTTTTCTTCTGCTTTTGCTTGCTATTCTTGGTGGTAGTGTATTTGTATATATATATTATATATAGATGAAATTCCCGATTGTTGTAAATTGCAAGTGGGCTAGAATGTAAGTGGGATTTGTACATATATAAACACACGCACATACATATTAGAATTGGATTATATATATGTGTGTGTGTGTGTGTAGAATTGTTATAATTTTTTTAATTTGTTCTCTGTTTGGGTTTTATTTTCTTAGATTATGCGTACATGATTTACAGTCCAGAGATTCAAGCATTGGATATGTTCATTTTGTGCTTTGAGCATGTGATTAATCAATTGAATCAAAATATGTGGGTGATTTTTTTTTACTTTTTATTTTTTTGTCGAATTTCCCTTAACAAATGGTTGAATCAAAAGGTTGATTTCAGCCTTGAAGATATGGATTCACATGATCATGTAATTGTTAGTTGTTTAGTCGGGCCATGTTTGGTTCTAGGACTTGTTGAGGGATAGGATGGGAAATAAAAAAATTACACGGGCTTGTTAATGTTTTTTTTTTTGGTTCAAAGGATAATAAAACTGGAGCAAATGAATATATTAATAAATGCTTATACGTGTATTATTAATTTTTTAGGATAACCAAACTAGAAAAAAAATGAATATATGAATAAATGCTAATTTGATTCCTTTTCACTTCCAACCCGATCAAACAAGGGCAAGGAATTTAAATTCAAGATTCAAACAGAGCATTGGTGTTTCAGAAATTTAATACAACACTTGCCTCATTGAATTAAGGTTAATCAATTGATTTTTTATTTAATATTTTTTCCGGACTAGATATGATGGTATTTGATTGGGTTTGACCTATATTCAATTTGGTGACTCTTGATGCTTGAGTTTTCTTTTTTTCCCCCCTCCTTGATAAGTCAGAGAAAAGTATTAGTGTCTATCAAAAACTGAGGACACAATGCCGCAACCCTCTAATCTTGAAGTATGTAGAAAGCCAAACACTAGTATAGTTATCCCAGAGAAAACTATGAAGGGATATGAAAAGAAGGGAAATGACTCCCTTAACCAAAAAAGTGAATAGAAAAGCTTCATTCCTCTGATTTGAGGATGAGGATACAACGTTCAACACCTTCCAAAAATTCATATTTCTCTCCCTTGACAAATACTACATCTACCAGAAGGGGGCAGCAGGCACCCCTATCCTGAGAAGCACAGGTCTTCAACTCCGAAAGAATGAAAACTTCACACTCTAGGCTTCTCTAGCAAAAGGAAATGGAGGTGGAGGTGGTTTATGCTCTCTGTGCATCATTATATGTGTAATTCCAATCCAACACAAATTTGTGTCTCTTCCTCAAGTAATAACTTATTAGAATAGCCTTTCAAGCTGCCATCCAATATGATTACTATAATTGCAGAAAATATGACCGTGCTTGCCTAGTGCTTCATCTTATGCTGTGAACACGTTTGCTTTCTGGTAGATTTAGTTTGTTGGCCTAATTTTTTATTTTTGTTTTCTTTCTTGTTTGATAATTTGCCATCCTATGTATTAGGCATGAATTAGGTAAAGCAAGTTGCTCGAAATGATAAAATAGTGATTCCCATGTTTACTTCATCTTCATTTGTTTTCAAATACTGAGATTGACAAGTTCGATAAGTATTGGCATACCTATCCACGTGGGACTACCAAAAGAATGTGTTAGGCCCTTAGTTTATGCAGTACTACATGTTTCCTTGGGCATATGTGAATCATGCTTTATGTGACAAGAAGCCTTTTTCAGATATCATTGGCAAATTAATATGAGGTGTCTATTCAAAGTCTGCAACTAGTGTTGACCGGCTTACGTATAAGATTATCAAATTCACAAGTAATATTCTGCAAATTTTGGAATTTATTCTGTTCTTTTGAGCTTGAATTACATACGGGCTTTGGGAAGTGTTCGCCTAGTTGACTTATTATCTCTATTTTATCAAAAATGTGAAGGAAAACTGTGACATTTTAATTTGCTTCAGTGCCGCTGTAAACTCGGAGACACGTGAAGAAGTTGCAATTAAGAAGATTGGTAATGCATTTGACAATATAATAGATGCCAAAAGGACACTAAGGGAAATTAAGCTTCTTCGCCACATGGATCATGAAAATGTAAGTTTTATTACTTATGCAGGTCTTTAGGATATTGAATATCTAATTGGCCTTGATATTTTCCGGTCCTGTGTATCTCCTATATTTTCTGCTTTGCCATGATTTAAGTGCAGTTACATACTTGTGCTTAGTATTAATAGATAGATTTTGCTTTTCTTGTACCGGTCAATTCTCTATTTCACTTCTTCCTAGTTTTGGGCAATAAAACTAGATCTTGCAATATATCCAACCAGTTTTTGTTTTTTTGTCCCCCCCTCCCCTCCTTTTGAGTCTCCTCTTTTGCTGAAGTTTCTTGCAATTCCTATTAGATTTTCTGTTCATTTCTTATTTGTTTGCCCCTTCCTTTTTTCTGTATATATTTTTGGCAACATTTCTGGAATTTGGTTTTACTATTGTTTTCCATTTCCGATTTCTGTTTAATAACTAGTAGTCTAGGACTTCTTGATATAAGAATAGAAAGACCACGGAGCTGCAGCAAGCTATTTTCGTCTTGTCCTTACTCCATTGCCCCACTGGAAAAAAAAAATAGAGTACATTGTAGGGACCTTCCCTGAGCATTTGGCTATATACATGTAGATTCCACACCATTTGAGTATTACAGTAATACCTTTTATTTTACATATGTTATTAACATTGAACCCATGAAATTCCAAAATTAAGCCAGCAATGATGATATTCTCAAAATTTGAGGTTTTTATTAATACAAATATGTGAAATGCTCAAAACTCATACCCTACGGAATATGGTTGATAAACCCTTTTATTATTACACAACTAAATATCGATTTATGGCATTAAGAATTTAATATTTAGGATAAATTTTATCCATTGAGATATGCTTAGTTTTTAAACTGCTTTTGGTTTCCTTGCATAGACTTGAGTTGCTGTTTTCCTTGATTTCAATTACTTTGAAATCTAAAAATATTTTATCTTCCAATGCAACCATGAGCATATGGTTGAATTATTTCTCTGCTGCAGGTTATTGCACTCAAAGACATTATACGGCCTCCACAAAAGGAGAACTTCAATGATGTCTACATTGTTTATGAATTAATGGACACTGATCTTCATCAGATAATTCGCTCCAATCAACCATTGACCGATGATCACTGTCGGGTTTGATTCTATTTTCTTGAAGCATATAATAAAACTTTGCATTTTTATGTTACTAGCATGCAGTATTTAGAATGCTCATAGTCTAGTAAATCAATCATGACACTTTACTTGGTTAGAGCGGGACATAGAGTCTGGCAACTCTTTCATAGGCTGACTTGTACTTCATCAGTACTCTATTTTGTCATTGCAACTGGCTTTACCCAAATCTTCTTTTGTTGGCTGCGTTCTGTATCTTGCATTTTAACTTTACATTTGTAATTTAGTCTTCTCTTCTCTATAGCATGACAAAGATACAGAACCATAGACGTGTGAACTATAAGAAATGCAAAATTTTGGTTGGTAGTGCCACCTGCCATTTATATTAGCAAAATGGAGTTAAATTGTTAATCAACCATCACTGTATTGGTATAACATTGAAGTGCATTTTTTGCAAAAATGAATTTGGCACTGAATTGAAAACACTAAAACTCTGATATTCAAGCACAAGTCCAATCGCATCCAGAAATCAAGAATAAGAATACAGAAACATATTTCTAAAAGTGCAAAGAAGCAGTGCAATTACTCATTAGATGCCAAAGCATCTTCAAAAGAAAAGTACTACAAATGTATGCATAGAGATCAAGAAAGGGTACCTGGATTGTGGAGGTGAGAGAGAAAGGAGTAGTCGGACAAGGAGCGAGAAAACTTAGATGTGGTTCTATGTGTGGACTCAAATAAGGGGTTTTGGGCGTTGAGTCTGTATACTGAGCTAGATGAAGACCATACCACGGAAGGTTGAGGATTGACAAACTTGGCAACCTTAGTGAAGTTGACAAAGCCAGCGATGTTGGAGTTGACATAGGATTGTGAGTTCTGCATCACGTAGCGAATTCCGGCTTGGGCGGTGAGGTGGAGGACATGGCTGAGGGGCACAATGTTGAAAAGCTTGACAAAACTAAGAAGAGGGTTTTGGGGGATTTACTTCATTAAAACAAAACATTGTTGTCACATAAAAAATATTAAGTATTTTTTAAGGCAGCTATGGACCTTCGAGAGAAGATCGAGCTTGAATTCAGCTTGAATAGGGTGGCAATTGAGATCAATTTGTGACCAAACCTACAAAGGATTATATGCAGGGTGTGGCTGTATGGAAGAGTGGAGGCTTCTTGCCTGAGTTGACGGGTGCCCCAAGCAAACTTGTGGCAAAGGAAGCTTTGGAGAATTGCTGAGGCACAATGTGTTACCTCCCTGAGCATCCTCCCTGAGCATGCGCAAAAAAGGGGGGGGGGGATTTATAGAAATTGTCATGGGTCTACTTGTCATAAGACTGACAGGTGGAATTTTATCTCAGAAATGCCTTTTGGGATCTGTTTTATGTGAGAATGTGGTGTGATTTGCTGCACCTTTCACAATTCCCATCTCCTCCCCATGATCTATCAATGCGATGTACATTTTACTTGAGATTTATGTTACTTGAATTTACCCAAGGACTTGACACACAAAAACGATCCAATTGTGTGTCAGATGACTTATCTCAGAAAATTTTGTATTGATTACATTGTGCATTTAATTGACTCTTCAATGCTACTCTTGCAGTACTTTCTTTACCAATTATTACGAGGACTCAAATATGTTCATTCTGCAAATGTCTTGCATCGTGATCTGAAACCTAGCAATTTGCTCCTCAATGCAAATTGTGACTTAAAGATTGGAGATTTTGGGCTTGCAAGGACAACATCTGAAACAGATTTCATGACTGAGTATGTTGTTACTCGGTGGTACCGAGCACCAGAGTTGCTTCTTAATTGTTCAGAATACACTGCAGCAATTGATATTTGGTCAGTGGGTTGCATACTTGGTGAAATTATGACTAGACAACCCCTGTTCCCTGGGAAAGATTATGTTCATCAGCTTAGGCTTATCACAGAGGTATTTCAAATTATCAAAGTGAATTCACCTTGTTTATCTTTGCTGCTGATTTTCTACATTAGAGATCTGTTACTTGTCAGCTTGATCGCTTGTCTTATTTACCATCATTCTCTTCGAATAAACTGCAGTACTGTTCCAACACATCCCCATCAATAAAACTTA
>QLOD02000009.1:1498985-1510466 GCA_003260245.2 Sideroxylon spinosum
AATGAAAAATTGTAACAAAATAGACTATATTTTCATTTTATAAAATCTTACGATTTTGCGACTCGATTTTACAATCCGATTTTTGGACCTTCCACCGATCTTAAGTAAAATCTCGATTTTAACAACCTTGATTATATTAATTGGAAGACAAAACATGCAACAATATAAACAGCGGGCTTGCATCTTGTTGGAGTTCTATATGGTCCTGTCCTAACGCATTTGGAAATGGCATGGCATGAGTCTATCAATCTAGTAATACTTGCCAGAGGCTATGCTGTTATTATGGCCTCAGCCGGCAATCTGGCATTCTTTGCTACTTTCAATTTTATAATGTCTTTTATCTCCATACAGTTGTACTGTATGAATTCCATTTGTTTTATCCAAATAATGATTGAAGATGAAGAAAAACTGGAACATCTGTCTGTTGCTGCATTATTTGATTGATTTTTTTCTCTGTAGATTAAGCAAAGGATGCATCCATCAATGTATGATGATCATACTGTGTCCGAGAGGCAAAGATGCAGCCAGAGGATACTATCAGCAAAAGAGTTTGGATCCCTTCCTTCAAAAAAATCTCATGCCCGAGCTTGTTCAGGGTCGTCCTCCTCGGGTACTCAGAGTGACTCAGAGGATCGCTCCAACTTGTCTACTGACTTACTGGTTGGTTTGTTTGGAAACAATTATAGCCGCAAACGAGTCCCAGTGGGGCCATTGTTTCAAGCAAATGTACCAGAATGGACTGGGGAGACTCGTGGAAGTGATTCCAGATGGTTAGGCTCACAGGTTTGGCCACAAGAAAGCAAGGACCATAAGAAATATCTAATTGAAAGGGATCGCATTGGGAAAGGCAGACAAGATTCGTGTGGCTGCCAGCACCCGGGTTCTGTTGAATGTGTCAGATTCCATGTCGCCGAGAAAAGGAGGAGAGTGAAGCTTGAACTTGGGTTGGCCTTCCATCGCTGGAAATTTGATAAGATGGGTGAGGAAGTGGCCCGGTCTTGGACCAAGGAGGAAGAAAAGAGATTTCAGACCGTAATTAAGTCAAATCCCTCATCTCTGGAAAAGAGTTTCTGGGATGAAATCTGTAAGTCTTTTCCTGGCAAAAGCAGGGAAGATTTAGTAAGCTATTACTTCAATGTATTTCTTCTACAGCGCAGGGGTTACCAGAATAGATACACTCCAAGCAACATTGACAGCGATGATGAAGAAGAATCGGAGTTTGGATCGTCGACTAATGAAACAGCTAAATCTCCGGTCTCCATTTTCCTTTCCCCAAAGAAGATGCACCTGAACTATAGATAGTATTTGGAGTTTTAGCATCAAAAAAGCCTTCTTGGCAAAGCTCCTCGGATGAAAAGCTATTTGTAGAGGCAAGAGCAACTTGCACCGGTCTAAATTTTTTTTTTTTTTTGGCTGCTTTCTGTTGTTGATCATGATTCCGAATTGATTATACTTTTTCATACTCGTTTTGATGTTGCTTCACTTGGTTACTTCAAGAGCTCAAGTGGTCTAAAAAACCAAAAGGATTAGGATTGTCGAGGGGGGACATTTTGAGGGGAGGGTTTTTTAGTGGGGGAAAAAATGAAGGTATTGTAGAGTTTTGAAGTGTAATCGATATGAGAAAGGGTGCATGAACATGAACCTGTTGGTATGAAGTTCTTTAACGTGGTTTGGTAGAATCTCTTTTGCTTAAGCCATTTGCGGTCTTTGAATCCAACTAAAATATTATGTTTTAGTTACAAAAGCTCGACCCGAGTACCAATCTATTGAAGAGAGGGAGGCTGTCATAACAGTTCTTTTTTTTTTTTTGTTAATATCGTGATATTGACGTAAGGATTGTTAAAATAAAATTTAACAGTTTAAATACACTTATATTATTTTAATTTAAAAAGACTATTTAAATTGTTGAATTTTAGCTCTAATTTGAGTATACTGTTCAATTCCGTTTTTTTGTTTTTTTTTTAACTCTCCCTCCAAGTAAGTCCTAATCTAAGGCTTAGCTAAGTTTTTACATATTTTATTATTATTATTATTTTATTGGTAAGCATTACATATATGAGATGTGTTTGAAATTATATAAAATTGTATAAATTTATAAAAGTTAATATCTCGTGATTTGTACAGTTAGCAGAAAATTTAAATTTATAATCTCGTAATTCATATTTATAGAGATTTGTAAAGTTTTGTAATATTTTGAATTATACCAAACACACCCATAACGTTGATTAGTGGCAAATGATGTAATAAATGTCACATTTTGATGTACCATAATGTTGAAAAATGGTACAATGCTTGGTGGCATGCGTTAACTTTCTTATCTTTTTTTTTTTTTTCCCCTTTTTTTTTTTTAATATGCAAACCTAAGTTAACTTCATTACGTTTTAATAATACCTGTACTGGTAACAAAATCCAGGGAGAGATGTAGCTCACAAAAAGGCATTAGCAAAAATTATAATATATATATATATATAGATATTTAGATTTATGTTAAATAGAAATAAACACTAAATTACACTTCAATTACAAAATTATCATTAATACATTATTTTAATATTTTTTAATAAATTCTTTTAGTAGAATAATATTTTTTTTATTTCTAATAGGGAGGCCACAATGTGCTTTTGGTGCGCGATGTGGCAAGAAGGCATACTAAACATGCTTTATTATAAATACAAAGTTATAAAAAAAAAAAGTCACCTTTGATAGAAGAGGGGTAGGTGTGCCATTGATCCAGAGTCTATCGCTCGAAATAGAGATTGTATATCCCATGGTCAAATTAGTTTTTTACCAAAATTTAAAAGTAAAAAATTATTTCTTATCACATCTGTTATCAAATCCCGTTTTGCATCCATCAACCAAACATTAAAAAAATAATTTCATATAAAAAAAATTGTATTATCTCATATGACATTACTTAACTCTTATTATCCAATCTCTTCAATCAAGCTTAGCCTATGAACCTTTAAATGGAAAAAAGATTACAATAAGAAATGAAATAACTTTAAAGAGACCAACTACCCTAGTATAGTTGAACCAACGGCTCTCCAAAACTCTTAACTTCTTTAAAGGAGGTTGGAAGTTCGACTTTAAGACCTAACAAGCCTTGAAGGTACCTATAATAAAACGTAAGTCTTGAATTTAACTAGTTCGCGTGATTTGTAAGGTGTTGCACGGATCCCTGTTTACCGTTAATTATACAGTTTGTTAAAGATTGTAATAATTTGGTAGGGTTTTAGGTCACCCAAAAAAAAAAAAATTAGAAAAAATTTATCATCTTACTCTTTTCCCTTTATCCAATTTTAAAAAACAAGAAACCAATATATGTATATATATAAACAAGAAACCAATCAAAAATACTCTAAAACAACCTTAAGAAAATCTGAATTGCATCGCTAGCTGGAAAGAGCTTCCTGTAGCCATTGTGTGTTTCATATATATATATATTTTTTCAGCAAAACCAACGACTTATCCAACAAGCTGCCTTGCCACGAAACACCATCTCCAAAATTTCCAAACATCCAATAAGTTCCTATTCTCCTACATATCTCTCACACACCGTTTGGAAATATTTTACTATTAAAATTGATTTTGTTTTAAAATATGGATAATTTCATTTCATTTCATTTCATTTGATAAATGAAATTTCGTATTTGGACCATAATTTAAATTTAAGAATTAAATTAATTTGATTTAAAAAAAATACCAAATTTGATTATGTTAATAAAAGTAGAAAGTATATTATAAAAGGACAAATTTGTCCATTTACATAGATTGCTTAAGAAAATAATTAATTCTTATCAAATCTTATTGTTTTGGATTGGATTTCAAATGATTTAGAAATCTTAAAATTTAATCCAACTCTTAAAATTGTATTTTATTTTCAAACATAAAAATTAGTGAAAATTTTTACCAAATAAAATATAATCCTATCAAATCTATTGTCCCAAACGGAGTGCTAAATTTTTCGAACAAGTCTCAGTGAGCCCCTCTACTTTTTCACAAAAGACAAACCCTTCCATTCCTAACCTTCTCTTCATTTCTACAAGTCAATATAAACCCGAACGGACAAATGCTTTTACTCCGTTTTTTGCACTGCACTGTACTCGCTTCACTCAAGCATAAGCCAGTACTCAGTAGTACTTAAATGTAACAAACACAAACCACAACTAACATATATTATAATTCAAATAAAATTATTTTAGCATAACCCACTTTTTAAATTATCCTCTCTCACTCTCTTTCTCCCATTCCCTCACTTTTCCTTCCCTACGTTTTTCTTCAAATCAAACACACACTAAAACTACTTAAATCCCATCATCACAATTAAGGTGGAAACGTTATGAGTCGGTGCAGCTTTTTTTTTTTTTTTTTTTTTTGGTTGGGGGGGTGTATATTTACTTTAAATCGCCGTCCAATCTTGAGTGTTGAGGTACAAAGGTTTACGGAAATTAAAAAAAAAAAAACCAAAATGGGAGATCTTACAGAGCTAGTGACTCTCGAGTAAGACCTTGGAAAAAGTTGTGCTTGCATAGCCAAGCAAGCCTGTAAACTTACCATTAGTCAAATTAACCAAGCAGTAAGATACAAGAAATACAGGCTTACACTATATTAAAAAGTATGAATAGAAGGGCTGGTTACAGGCTCAGCACCGGAACTGAAGAGCCAATAATGGCAATAAATTTCTTCATTCATTACATCAAAACCACAAACCTTTCTTGCAGTCAGACGGTTCATAAATGGCTAGGCCGTCTCTTCCCAGAATCTGTTCTCAATCTCTTCACAGGATTTGCCCATCCCACGATCCCACTACTACAGCCATTCGCCTGACTCGATCTAGTATCCCTGGTGGCTAAACCCGAACCTGGAGTTCTCGCACTTGGGGGTGACACGGGCCCCGCTGATCCATTCCCCGGCTTCACCACAGATTTCTCCCGGTCTTTCCTCTTCTTTTTGCATATAACGAGCTCCCCTGGATGATGAGTCAACGATCGGAGATCATCCTGCTGACCCTGTTCCCCGCCACCACTGTTGCTTCCAATCCTGGATTCCTTCCGATGCATAAGGCTCCTGGTGGCCCTCGTGCCTTCGGCCCTAGAAACAGGGGGCACGCGAGAAGGGGCCTTCTGGGAAAGAGGACTTGGATCGGGTTCTACCTCATTTGTCTGTCTGTTTCGTTTGCTTTGGCCCACAACTGCTTGTCTTAGAGATGGAGATGTAGAGGTAGAAGTAGTAGTAGCCACTGGGCCAGTGAAAGATAGCGTATTTCTAGCTTCACGGAAATCTGTGTCTGGGAAAGCAATCTTCAAGATATCAAAAAAAAGCTCGTGCACCTTCCTTGCTTCAGATCTCACCTGTTCATTGTAATTGTAAGGTTCCCCCCAAAAAAATTCACAAAATTGAGAAAGAAATGCAACTGCTGTATAGCCTTCTAAAATAAACCTTGGAGCTATACTCATGAGTTAACATTCAAACCAAACCAAAACAAACATTTTTCCACTAGGTGGGATCGGCTCCATGGATTTGACGACGTCAATCAACTGTGTTTAGGGTCATGTCCTCCGTTAGATTCATAGAGGCTATGTCATGTTTAATAATTTCTTTCCAACTTCTATTAAGTCTCCCTTTCCCTCTCCTACTCCGGACAATCTCCATGCTTTCACACATTTTAACCAGTACCTCCATTGGACGCCTTCTAACATGGTCGAACCATCTTAAACGATTTTCTCTCATTTTATCTTTAATCAGTTCAATTCCTACTTTACCCCTAATCTCCTCGTTCCTAATCCTATCTCTCCTTGTAATCCCACACATCCATCTTAGCATTCTCATCTCTGCGACTGCAATTTTCTGAACATGATTATGTTTTACAGCCCAATATTCTGATCCCTATAATAATACTAGTCTTATCGTTTAATCATGAATTAACATTCAATGGCAACAAAAAATTAACCAACTGCTGGTACATCAATGGGCTTCCAAAATTAGTCTCGACAAGGTCCAGAGGATACCCATACCTTAAAATTAACTTCCAGGCAAATAGCTTAATAGCTTATCCTCATCAGATTTAAGAAGAAAAAAGCTGCTTTAAAAAGCAACGGGAGGGAAGGACCACCTTAATAATATATATATATATATATAAGGTTATAGCGTTAAATTGCACATTTTCCTAGAAAATGAACCCTTTCATGCAAAGACAACAATAGAAAAGAAATGAAATTTTGGGATCCAAAATTTGAGACTCACAAGTCATACGGTTGAAAACACATATATGGTATGTTTGGAGTTGTATAAAATTATATAAATTTATAAAAGTTATTGTCTTGTGCTTTGTGCAGTGAGTAAAACATTTAAATTTTACAGTCTCGTAATTCGTATTTGTAGAAATTTATAGAGTTTTGTAATATTTTGTTTGGCTCCAAACGGTCCCATAGACCAGCAGAAATTTCAACCCCCTATTTCTTCATGTATATTTTTTTTTCTGACCAACCAAAAAGAGCACAAAAGCCAATTCTTCTTCTTCCTCGTAAGGATTTTGGGGAAAAAAATGGTAGCTTGTCAAATATCAGAGTTGACTTTCATCCAAGGAGAATATTCTAGTTCCATATTAGTGCAAATCCTTCTCCATGAACAGTAACTTAGGTTTGGTATATCTTAAAAGTCGTAATCTGCCCTTGGGAACACCAGCAATGTCACTTGGAACATAGAGCAGAACAAATCAGATATAAGACGATAAAACTCAGAAAATAAAAACGTTTCTCATAATAAAAATTGACAAGGAAGCTTTAAAAGTTGGCATGAGAATATGCACATTGAAATGATCCAAAAATGTGTGCTGAGAATAGTAACAACAGAGAGCATGAACTTCATGACACTACACTTGTGTCGTAATACAAGTGCACATCTGGACCCTTTCTTCAGACTACCACTAGGTAGGGGATACCTGAAAAGCCCAAGTAAAGCCAACCTTGGATAAAAACAAATATCCTAGATATCCGGGTGTAACAGATATCCTCAGTAAGGATTGTAGGCACCATAAGAAACGCAAAAGAAGAGAGATATTTGGCCCGGACCGGGCTTCAAAAGTAACCATAGAGGGCAGCTTATTTTAGGAAAACCATGCACGGTTCACAAACATATACTGAAGTAATCTAGAAGCACAGTTACACTTGACTATTGAAATTCGTACAAATTACCATCGGATGGTTTTAGTGTATGAACATACACTTAATTGCCCAAGATCCAAGGCATCTAAAATATGCAATTAGAGAAGAGGCTACCAATAACACTCATAAATCATTATTCCTCATTATCTTTCAAGCATGTCCTCAATAACAGCATAAAGGACACAACTAAAATAATCTTTAGCAATGGAACATATTAACAAAAACAGCCATACCTCGAGTGAGAATCCAAAATACTGCACTGCAGTCTTTAACATAAACTGTACATCAAACACAAGCTCCATTACTCCATTATACTCGAATCTCTCAACACGCTGATCAATCTTCTGTAAATCCAAAAGGCTACTCGGCACCCCACTCAGGTAACCAGAATTTTCATTCCTCTTCCACAAATCTGTTAATAGAGGAACAATTTGATGACCTTCCTTGTCAATTCTTCTTTGGAGCTTGCTAATTACATTCTTACACTGCAAATATGAGAACAAATTCAAGCTATTCATAATAATCTTTCATAGCCGAAAGAAAAATAAAAATGAAAATAGAAGATGAAGTAAAAGAAAGGAAAGAAGCTAATAGCAAAGTTCTGGTATGCAAAGATTTGTTTAATTTTTTTAATAAGTAAATTAATTATTTTTTGATAAAGGGCATGAAGGGATACCACCCATTTACAAACCAATGCTACCGAAAAGATTTCTTAACTACCATCAAACTAGGCAGACATACTTTTAGAAGGAAACTAGAAATGGAAAAAACATAATAAAAGGGCTCTGGAACAAAAGATGCCCTTTTTTTGAGCATATACGTGAAAGGATCATAGCTAATAGCAATCAACTAATACTACCAGATATGGTTCGACCAAAAATGAAACACGTTCCCACATCATTCAGATCATCTGCATTCCTGGGATCAAAATATGATCCTCCATCTTTTATAGAGTAAAACTATGTTACATGGGCTCAGGCATGGTGCTCGGGTGTGGGTACACATCTACTGGCAAGAATCATCTAATCTCATGTCCAAGGTCACGGATAGATTTCATTTCTTAAATACATGTTGTTGTTTTATAAAGAAAAGATGTTGAAACTAAAATAGAGTATTTTTGCACAAAGTGATAGTCTTATACAGAGGCATATAGTAAGTAAACTTGACTAATTACAAATTATGGTTGGGTACACATCCAACCAGTCAATCAGACATCCTATACTACCATGTGTATCTAACACGTATTTCATAAATTTAGAAAAGCTCATGTAACATAAAAGTGTATGCTCCAGTTATAACACTTCACTACTTGCGACTTACAAAAATCCTCATCTGTAAAGTACTGTGTAATCAAAAGCAATATTCAAGCTTATTTTCAGATTAGTTGCGAAACACAGTGCTCGCATACAATTCTTTAACCTGTTTGAAAGCTCACATCCTGATAGATTCCCACATTACCATCATTCAGCATTAGTTCAAGCAACAAATTGACATAGAAATACACCCTAAGAAGGAGAAAACAGACAGAAACAAACAAAGAGCTCAAAAGATACAAAAGATTAAGCTTTATTTAATAACAAAATTTCCATGTAATGTACAAAAGAATCAATATGAGAAAAGATAAAGGGAAAATTAGATTAAGCAGAAGAAAGCAAAAATAATAAAAAGAAAAAATATAAGGGAAATAATAGAGAACAAAATAAAACATAACGGATATCAAATATCAAACACAACCAAGTGCTAGCACACAAAATAAAAGCCATGGCCAGGCAGACCAAAACAAATTCCAAGCCACCCCTTCTTTTTTGATAATTTCATCAAAAGGCAGGTGTGTATATAATAAAGAAAGAAAGAAAGAAAAGAAAAAAGGAGAAAAACAAAAAGAAAGAAAGAAACAATGACCTGACAAAAAAAATTTACAATCATTTGTCACTACCAAATCCAGAACTTAAAAAAAAAAAAAAAAAAAAAAAAAAAAGAAACATTAAACAAAAGAAACGTGGGGCATCCAGCAATACATACCCTTCTTTGAATGACATCAGACATCTTACTGCTGCCAATTGAATTCCCACTAGTGTTCATAACTTTACCATCCCAAATTTCCCTTGGCTGTTTAGTAGCATCTTCTGGGGGAGTAGATATGGAATTCAATCTGCTAGAGGCATGTAGCTTTGATGTATTTGGAATTTTCCTTGAAGGTAAATTTCGCTTACTTTTCAAGGATGACTCGCATTGATCCTGCTTATAAGCATTGGGCTCTCCTGCTGTTTTGTATTCAGAGTCACTCCTAAACTGTGGCTCATATTTATGGTCCATGTGGAACAGTAACTGAGATGAATCTCCACGTTGGATAGATGGCTTTTCATTGAGGTACCTCTCTTCTGGCCTTTCCACAATATGACGTGGCCGAACACGAAGACTACGTTTTCGTTTTATTTTAGGTTGCAAAACCTGTTCATCTTCACCTTCATCACGATCCTGAATCCAACTTCCAGATTGCTGAAGGTCCACATGAGAGTCTCCAGACATAGCTATTTCACCTTCCTCCAATTCATCAGGCTGACATCATTTATCAGAGGAAATTAATCAGCAGCACAAACCAATTACCCCAGAATAAAGAATTAATATATATAATGAGATGAAATATACCAGTCTTTTTGAAAGAGAACTTGGCCTTGCATCCAATGCAGAAAGTGACCCAAACTTCTGAGAAGATATAGAAGGCAAAACAATCTGTGTCAATCTACGACTGTCTGAAGATGATCCTGGTGAACCAGCTGCTTCAACTACATGATTGTCTCTAGTGTTTTCAGAAGCTCGGGGATACCCATACCTGCCAGCACAAACCAGCCCATCTTCTACCAAATGTTCTTTGTTAACTGAAGGTGCCCCAGTGGCACCACTAAATTCTTCGTCTTCAAACTCACCAATTTCTCCCTCTTCCTCGTGCACAGAATATTCATTCCTCTCTTCAGAACTAGCTTCAGAGAACTCCCCATTTTCATCGTCCAATTCCCTGTAAACAGGGAACTTTTTGCCTTTAGGGCGTCCCCTCTTTCTCTCTGTTAAATCTGAAGCCATTTCACTAGACTCAACACCGATACTTCCACCTAACAAGGTGCTCTTCAATGGCTTTTTTGACAAACTAGCAACAGCAGCATTCACATCTCTAGTGCTGGCTTGAAGCCACTTAGGTACCTGGTCATACCTAGTCATCTCCTCAATCCAGTCAAGTTCTTCATCCATTTGATCGAAAAGCTCCACTTCCTCTTCACTTCTAGCAATCATGCGATTTACTTCAGCCAGCGAAGGGACATTGTGGACAGTTTCCTGATACCTTTCCTCATCATGCAACAGTGTCTCCAAGGTCAAACGCCTCTCTTCGTGAGTTGTCCTTTGGTCAAAACGGCCAGCATTAATAACCTCATCAGCCATGTCAATCTTATACTGTTGGATGTTATTCCGTATGAGGCTCTCAATTGATCCCATATATCGATCCTTACCTGCAAGGTCATCCTCTGAATCAACCATCCCACCACTTCTAAATT
Organism: Sideroxylon spinosum; assembly: GCA_003260245.2. Lineage (NCBI taxonomy): Eukaryota > Viridiplantae > Streptophyta > Magnoliopsida > Ericales > Sapotaceae > Sideroxylon > Sideroxylon spinosum. The sequence continues at coordinate 1,509,697 of QLOD02000009.1, forward strand.
CATCCTCTTTCTGATGGCTTGAAATTTTGTCAACCACAGCTTCCATATATAAAACTTTTACTTCTCTCGTCTGTCCAATGCGGTGGGCTCTAGCGACTGCCTGCTCCTCATTTTTTGGGTTTGGATCGGGATCATAGATGATGACTGTGTCAGCAGTCTGGAGATTTAAACCCCGTCCAGCAGCACGAATACTAAGCAAGAAGATAAAGCAGTCAGTATCAGGGCTATTAAAGTCAACAATAGCTGATTCACGGTCTTCTAAGCTAGTTGTCCCATCAATTCTTCGGTAAACAAGTCGCCGCCACTGCAGATATTCCTCCAATATATCTAGAAGTTTCGTCATTGTACTAAAGAGCAGTACACGGTGCCCAGTTCTGTGAAGCTTTATGAGGACCCTGTCCAGAACCCACAATTTCCCACATGATCTAACAAGGAAATCCTTGGAGAGGTCATTGAAATAAGGGTAATTAAGCAACGGATGATTGCAAGCCTTTCTGAGCTCCATGCATCTATTATTCAGTGTTTTATATATTTTAGCCTGGTAGACAGGGTTTTTTTGAACCCTGCGCTTCTCATCTTCAGGATCAACTCGAAGGGTACCCGTAGATTTAATCCAATCATAAATAGAACCCTGAATGGCTGACATCTTACATCTTAAAACGATGGAGACCTAAAATTGAACACTTATCAGAAACTTTGTTCTAATGACTTTTTGATCCTACTTTGTTCTAACAAACTTAAGGCAGGGCTCTTTCCTCTGTTGACTTGCA
>QLOD02000009.1:1510566-1523841 GCA_003260245.2 Sideroxylon spinosum
GGGATCAATTGAGATGAATTAATTTTTGACATACATAATATTTCATTTTTAGGATACTACTATATAGTATATGCATATGGGGGGGGGCATTGACTGCCATAATGGCATACCTTAGGTGGAAGTGAGCCTTCCACATCTTCTACACGACGTCGGAGCATAAAAGGCTCTAGAATTTGATGAAGCCGGTGGATAATGATAACCTTCTTCTCTGTCTCAAGCCAATCGTCCTCTGCATTATGTGTCGGAATTTCCTTCTGAAAAGGTTTTGAAAACCAATCATGAAATGCTTTCCGGTTATCAAAAACTTCAGGAAGGAGTAGATTGAGAAGTGACCAGAGCTCTTTCAGATCATTCTGCAGGGGAGAGGGGGAAAAAAAAAATCTTCATGATTAATTCCTCTAGGAACAAATTAAAATGGGAGAAGAAAGAAGCGGGCAAAAATCCTATTTGTTCTATATGTAACAGTTCAAAAATGTGTGGTTAGGTGAATGTGTGGGTGTGTGGGTGGTGGTGGCCCAGGTGGGGGAAGAAGGGTTGGGGCAGATTAACAAGTATAACCCATTATAAATCATTCCAAAATAAACGCATTTAAAATCAATATAAATCTCCATTGGACAACGGGTATGTGCAGATATCTGGTCACATATCCAATTGCTGCAAGACTGCAAATGATGAAGACAACCAATTTTGGAACATTCAAGCTTGACTATGAATATGATAAGTTGGTTAGTTTGACTTCAAACTTAAGGGTTAGCTGGGAATGAAATTACTGACTTTAGGCTCATTTTAGATCAGCATTGTTATAATGTTTTTCAATTTTAAAGAATTATACCGAAGCATGTATAATACATTTTACGAATATGCTGGAGAACTATCTCAGCATACTTCATAAGTTCCTCGTTAAAAACAAATTCTCTCTTCAAGCCAAAACCACATTAATGAGAAAAAAGAAAAATCCATCCCCTGAGGCAGATGCAAATTAGCTCTAACCCAGACAATTCATTAAATAATTTTAGGAAAGAAAAGGCAATCAAGCTCAACACATTAAAATTGTTAGGTGAAAGACGGATAATTCAAGAAGCTCAAAAAGTGGTAAAATCAAATCTGCATTACAGGAAATACCAATTAGTTGGAATTTTGAAAGCAGTATACCCACACACTTGCATCCATATACAATTAAAAGTAGGCATATGACAGCACATAAAAAATAGCTTAGCAAACCTGTAATGGGGTCCCTGTGAGAAGAAGGCGCCGCTGACAGCGATATCTGTCAAGATCTCGAGCTAGAACTGATTCCCTGTCCTTCATGCGTTGTGCTTCATCAATTACGATATACTTCCAATCAACTTTTGAAAGCTTTGAGCGGTCATACATGATGAACTCATAAGTTGTCACAAGGACATTAAATTTCAAGGCAGAAACCTCCTAGATAACACACACAAATAAGACTCAGCAACAGATCAAAATCTGAATTAATCAAAATGTAACTCTGCACATCTTACTTGAGAAAACAATCTTGATCGCTGATCCTTCCCTCCAACATAAAAAATGCAGGACACAGATGGCAACCAATTATGTAATTCACTCTGGAAAATTAATGATGTCAGTCATATTACAGTGTGGACATAATCCTCAAATGCAAAACAAAATATTAACTGACCTTCCAATTCACCAAAACAGCATTAGGAACAATAATAAGATGTGGGCCATAGTTTCCTTTGAACTCCATCAGATAAGCAATCAATGCCATAACCTGCACAGACAAATCAGGCAAATATTGTTCAAGTCTCTTCTTGTATAGTAATCACTAGTGATAAAAACCAATAAACATCAGGTAAGATTCTAAGGCTCCATTTGGTAGCAAATTGAAATTTTTTTCCGAAAATAAGTTTTCAAAAAGTTTTTTGGGAACAGTGCTTTTCATTTTAGATTTGCAAAACATAGTTACACTTGGAAAACAAAAAATTTTGAAAATTTGTTTGGTATAAGAGTTCTCTTTGGTGATGTTCTTGTTTAGGCATGTACACTGTTGCTGTAGAAAGGCAAACAAGAAAAGATAGCAAATGATGGCAGAATCATTGAAAGAACCAACTGTTGACTGGGCACGGGGGCGCCGGGGGGTGCGGGGACCTAGATCCAGACTAGACTCGTGTAAATGCCAAAACACATTGTAATTTCTTTCTTCCCTCTGTAATTTCATTGTTTTTAACAAGAAAATGGAAGACTGGAATTTACACACACATTGTAATGGCATTCAAGAAAGAACTCATCAGTTGAACAAATTGCTCCAATCCCGTCAACATCCATCTTCACTACCACAAAGTCTCTCTAAAATGATGCCTTTCACCCAAATAGAAAATTGAACTCCTGAATCTTATCCAAATCATCTCTAACCATCATCACTTTGTTCATTTCATCCCCAAATCATGGCATTCACTCGTCTCTCTCCTCCCAATCCTCCTCCCTGTTCACCCTCCTCTCTCTCCACCTTGCCTATGCCTTCCGCACTGCCATCCCAACCTTATTCAACACTGGGCGAGCTAACTTCAAATTCCTCCACATCTACTTCGATCCTAGTCATCTCTCTCTCTCTCTCCATCACCATTGCTTGTCTGTGTTACAGTAAAATGGACATCCTGATGTGTATTTGCAGACAAAAAGGATGGGTTGGGACAAACAGGGTTTGTTTATTTATTGATTTATTTTATTTTATTTTGCTTTTTGGGGGGGGGGGGGTGTTAGGTGTTTCAACTATAAGATCTCTACCAACTCAAGTAGAGATCACCAACACCCCTTCAGCGTTTCCTAACTAGTTCTTATGGGGTGGATTGGGAGCTCCAAGGGATTAGTACCACCAAAGGTGGATGCCTCTAGTGTTAAAAAAATTATTCCATGTTTACACCTTTGCTAGAAAAGGAGTCAAAAAGTTTGGAAACATCATTTTTAGTCCTCAAATTTTCTAGCCTTTTTGAGTTTTGAAGGATAAATTGAAAACACAAAAAATTGCTACCAAATGGGTTTTCTTTCAATTCATAGAAAATAAAAATTGGAAATGAAAATCAAACCAAATGAGCCATAAACTACCATATCTGAAAAGGTCATTCACCTGTACAGTCTTCCCAAGGCCCATCTCATCTGCCAAAATGCCATTTAGTTTGTTGTTATACAAAGAGAGCATCCATTGCAATCCAACCTGCAAGATTCAGTACAGTAATTATTTGAAAAATCCTACTTGTCTCAGAAGAAACAACGAAACAAATAAATCAAACAAAGACAAGACTAATCCAACAACATAAATACTGCACAAATGATTGCAACATACAAGTTGATATGCATCAAAAGAAAAAAAAAAAAGGAAAAAAAACACACAAGTTGATAGTCTCGTAAGGTTCCAGCACGTAGCATTGAGGGCTGCCTTATAACCCTTTCATTCACAGCATGCGCAAGATTGTAGTACCTGTTGACAACCAAGAAGAATGAAAACAAATAAAAAAAATAACAGAAATATTTTGTAACATGTGAAAGTGCTTTAAACTAAATTGGAGTATAAATTCAGACACACTAGTGACGTATCCAGATGTGAATATGCAAAATAATTAACCATAGAATAGTTAGTTGTAAAGACCAGGCAAAAATTAACATCCAACCCGCAACAAAACTTCAACTTGCGGACCCAAAAATCCCACTGACAACTTACTCTCTCCTTCACCAGTTCTCAGTATCTTCTGAAATAATGAAATTAAAAGCATCTAATCAGTTATGTAAGAAACTCACTTGTTGACAGATGAATTATCCTTCGGTGCATTCATTTCAGAGAAATGGTTTCTTATCAACACTTCCTCTCTAGCCAAAGCTGCTGCCGATCTTATTTCTTCATCAGAGAGACCCTTTTATCAACATATCAAAACATAAACAAATTAATGAAAGCACTAAATGCACAAGAGGCTAGGAGATATCGTTTCAGAATAACTTGACTAGGATGTTATTTAATATGTTAAGAAAGGAAATAATGACTACATCAGAGAGAGAGAGAGAGAGAAAGAGAGAGTGCCTGAGCTCGTGCAGCAGCAGCAGCAACATTTGCTGCTTCCTCAATCTCTTGTTGATTCTTTGCAGCCGTTATCTTCCCTCCCAGTTTATGAAGATACTCTTCTGTCTGTGTTAAAAATGATGAGAGAACAGCGTATCTCTCAGCAGCATCACCGGCGATGCTAGTCTGCTGCTCCAGCAACATTTCCCTATACCTCTCTACATCATTATTCTTCAATGCTTCCATCCTTTTATTGCGGTCGTCATCCTTTCTTTTTGAGAATTCTCTCAACATTCTCTCGTGATATTTTGCAACTCCCCTATTACGGGCAGTTCGTGCATCACGGATCGCCCAATGGCCCTCAAGAAGCTTCTTACGCCACTGAAAAATGGATTTCAGTTGTTTCTCTTTCATGGCTTTCTTAGATGCCTGAACTTGCCTAGTGAGCTCCATGCGTTGACGCTCACAGAGCCGAACAAACTTCCGATATAGCCTGTCTGGCATTGACATTATTTCCTGCTGCTGTTGATCAACTTCATCCCTCAAGTGTGCCTGAACATCCAAAAGCCGAAGTTTCCTCTCTTCAATTTGCAGCCGTAAAACAAGGTCTGGCCTGATTCTTTTCCTCTCCAAGTTCACAGCTAGTAAACCACCAATCTTCTTTAAATTTTCTGCCCTTTTCTTGCTAAGCACTTCCATCCCTTCCTCAAGAAGCAGATCCTTGACATCATATGCCAATGTCAAATTATTATTGTTCATCATAAACGTAGATCCAAAGGAATCATGTTTACGAGTGAAAAAAGGAAAATCAAATAGTGGCCCATGATACTTTCTGGTAGAGCCAACGTCTTTTGGCTGAGATGCATTGCTTGCTTGTACGGGTTTCTTAGGTTGCATGTCAGATACAGGAACCTGTGATGCAATTACCTTTCCCTTATCTACTGTGAAATCACTTCTGATAGGAGTTTTCTGGTTAGCACGCTCAACGTCATGTTCTGGTTTAACGGAAAGTACAGCAGTTTGCTGCTCTTCCTTTCTCGAAAGAACTGCTGGTACAGCCTCTTTTGTCACAGCTGTCGTACCCCGTAAAGTAACTGAAGAGGCAGTTGCTTTATCATCTCCTCCAAAAGCTTCATCTTTTGAAATCTTCTGTCCACCAGACAATTCTACAACCTGGGGATCTCTCCTACTGGGCTCCGATTGTCTTGCTCGTTCTTCGGCATGTTTTGTGGCAGGTCCATCCTGATTAATTGCTCCAGCAGGCAGCTGGAGCTGCATTTCAAGGGGTGGTGGAGCAATGGCTTGAAGTAATTCATGTGGAAGAGTTCCATCTCCTTTCTGCCAATACACATAAACAAAGCATCCATTAGCATTTTCACAGTAAATCTAAGTAACTTCATTTGTCCATAGAACAAGTAATAAAAAGTAACCAACACATAAGCAAGCGTTTGAAGGCAGGTAAGCGAGGCAGGGTGGAGTTTGCAAACCTTCAGACGCCTGAATGCCAGTATTTGTGCTTTAAGGACATGCAATTGCTGCTTGGTAAACCCCATACGCTGTTGTTGAGGCACTACTCCACCCTGAGCTGAGGGATTTCCCTGGCCTCCATCAATAACTGAAGCTACAGGTACCGGAGAAGATTGGCTCAATTGCCTAGCATACTGCATTTGTGAATTCTCTGGACCAGTCGATGAGCTTTTTGTATGTGATGAGTGATCCACACCCCGGTTCAAGTTCACAGATGACTGTGGGGGAGGCATAGGCAGCATTCCGTTGCTACTCACCACCGTTGGTCTCGAAGGCACCTGGTTCTCTCTGCCATGAACAGAAAACTGCTGCTCCGGAATGTTATTAGCACTGTTAACTGTCGCAGCACTAGAAGTTGTGCCGAAAGTGCCACGTGCAACTGTCTGCCTAGCTTTACTAGAGCCAGACTGTCCAGACACATCACTTGAAGAATTTCCATGCGGAGAACTCTCACTTGCAACTTGAGGAGAGGGAACCCACTGCTTTGGCATTGAGACAGGTGAAGACTTTGCACCCATACTGTTTTCATTTGCCTTCTGTTGTGCAAGCATCCTAGACTGCATGAGTGGAATAAGTTGAGCCATCAAGTTGGCATTTGTAGGAAGTGACAAATCAATATTACGCTCATGTGCCAAAGCTTGTATTGCCTGCATCTGTGCAGCCATTGCAAGCTGGCTGTTTGCCATGTTTTGGATGCTTTGTGGTGCCTGCGAAGCCTGTGTCGGTCTCACAACATTTGCTTGCGTTAGTTGGCCAATTGATATTGGCTGGATTGGAGACTTTGAATCACTCCTTTGATCAGAAACTGCCTGTTGTGTTTCTGCCTGTCTCTCAGTACGAACAAAATGTTCACATGGTTTCATGGAAGATGATGCCTGGGCTTGGTTAGCAGCCTGAATGGACATGAGTTCCTGCATCTTCAGACTACCCATCCTTGTGTCCTGATCCTTACCTGATAAAGGCCTCGCCATTCCCGTTTTTGCTTGCTGCTGAGATTGGACCCCTGGGGCTGATTTCTGTTGCGCTGCCTGGAAAGCATATTGGAGATAAGCTTGTTGGGCTTGATTCAGCCCTTGTTGCTCAATGCCTTGACTCCTATTTTGGCCATCCTCCCGAATGTGGGCAGCACCATGCTGCTGAGCCAAGTCAAAGAACATCCTGGACTGGTGAGGCAATTGCATCAAACTGGAAGCCCCTGCCAAGACTCCATGGAGACCACCAGCTTGATAAGCTAGAATGGCTTCATTCCCTTCGGGTTTTCTAAGCAATTTCTGTTGCAATGAGTGCACCAAAAACATCCAAATTTAAATCATTAAGCACATAATTACATATACAAGTTCAAAAATGTTAACACCAAGTAACCGAGTAGGTAAGGATTCTAACAAGAAACCTTTCTCTTACAGCCATTACAATGTATAAGAAAGGTAACACATCAACACATAATAATATAAATAGGGTGTATATATCACACGCACTAATCAAAAGCAAAAAAAAATGCATACATTACAGATAGATAATTGTTGGCTAGAAGTTGGAACACAACAAAATTACTAGCTTAGATCCACCAGCAGGATAATCAAATGACAAAAATCTAAAAGCATGAATCTAAAAGCATGAATAAGACTTAACGGCAATTCCAGATATAATAACTAACATATCATGCAAGTTACAATCCTTTTTTTTACAAAGTTAGTAGAATTGCATTGCACCAGATCCCATCAAAGCACTTTTCTATGTAATTATATCGTTAATGAATATAGTTTCCCTTGAAAAGCCTAGTAACGTAGAAACACTACAGTTCAGAATTCAACGTAACAGTCACGTAATGGTACTAAACAACTCAAATTGCAAAATTACAGCGAAAGAAGGGGGTACTTGGCTGGTAATGTAAACAAGTAAAGCGCAAATAATTCAAGCAAAATGTGGCAGTCATACTCTTGCGGTGTGTTTGGAGTGAGGGTTTGGTGAGAAAAAAAGGTAGGAAAAAAAGAAAGGAAACACAAAATCTCAACTGTCCTTATTTGAATGGATTAAAAAATATAATAAAATAAAAAACATTCATCGATATACTGATTTTTTAATTATTTTTAAGTTTTCAAATTCCATGCCTTTGGCTTTCCATTTTCCATCACAACCCAAATAAGATAACAAATTTTATTTTCCATTAAAAAATTCTTGATCCAAACACAGCCTTAGTGAAAGCTCCAAATTTTCTTTGAACTACTTCCTTAGCAAAGCTCACTGCACCATGTTCAACCGCATTGGACTTTTGGTCTTCGTTAACCATTTAACTGAATATACTTCTTGAAACTAAGTATGAATTACTGTGTATTCATTGTCTACACCTCACCCGACATTCCAACCCCTCTTCCTATGTCGTAAGTGAAAATTATAACAAGAATGAGGAATGGAAGCCCATAATCAAGTCAAGTAAGACCCTTAATTTTTATTTTTATTTTTTTTATTTTTTTTTGATCGGGAGATTTTTTCTTTTTTTTTTTTTTTTTGGGGGGGGGGGGGGTTCATGATGTTGGCACCAAAAGAATAAGATGAGGTTTGCTAGTAGAGTTAAGCAACTCAGAGTTTGTCCTATTATCAGTTATCTTTTATCTTCCAAATTAGGATATACCTAGTTTAACTCCTGGAGCACATAAATTGATTAATTGAAAGTAAAACTGATAATTATCTCAAATTGTTATGGCCAAATCATTAATTAAGCCAATCTAATTAAATTCCAGAAAATTTCTCTCTTGCAACACCAATTAAAAATAAATAATAATTAAACCCCTGCCTTCTTGAGCTCCAACAGTAGCTAAATTGATATACATAAGATTAAAATAAACTAAGTGAACAACTAATCCAACTACTGAGGAACCTGATTCACACCACCATATATTAATCAACTCCATTAACAACAGAATTCGTTCCAACCCACGACAGAAAGCAATTCCAATTTCAAAACCCATTTTTGATTATAAAATTACACAATTTTATCAACACTAACCTGCCTCTGCTGTTGCTGTTGCTGAATTGAATCAAACCCTAAGCGTGGGGTGGACACGGCCGACGACGACGGCGACGGCGATGCCGAAGAAGATGAAGGTCCCACCGCCGCGGGGCTCTGCCCATGGCCGGCGGCTCCACTACCGAGTCCCTGCTGGGTCCCACCTCCAGATTGCATACAGAGAACTAAACGAAAATCAAATTGTACACTCCCAACTGCCAAATCCCTCCAAAATTCACGGGTTTCCCACAAACTGCTGTCGTTCAAATCATTTTGCAAAACGATGCCAACGTTCAAATAACGTCTCTTTCTCCAACACACGCACACACACACTCTCTCTCTCTACACTCTCTCTCTCTCTCTCTAAGAAGGGATATTTTTGCTGCACATAGAAGATGGGACTCTTTTTTGGCGCGAACTTGTGGGGCCGACAGAGATCGATCTTGCGGCCGGTGAGGCCCCCCGAAGTCGCCGGTGTCGTCTGATTCGACAGACTCTCTCTCTCTCTTCTCTCTCTAGAATTTCACACAATTTGCATTCCACTCAAACCCTAAGCTGATCTTTTAATAGTTTTTTTTTTCTCTCTCTCTATTTTCCCTCTAAATTTATTTTTTATATAGGGAATAACAATTCTTTTTTATTTTTCTTTCTATTTTTTACGCTCTAGCCACAGAATCCCAAATTAAAAAAATAATAAAAATAAATATAGATGGTGAAGGTAAGAGAGGTGTTTGGTTAGATGGAAAGGGCAGAAACGGAATTTGACCTTGAAACTCGTAGATATTTACGGTGGGCCCATCGTCGTTGAAAATCTGGATATTTATTTGCTAAGAACAAGGGCGAAAACAACTTATACCTTGAAATTTGGTCTTTTGACAGCCGGATTTCGATCATCCTCAAATGGGCGGGCATTCACACTCGTGAGACTTTTAAGAGCAAGGCTCTGTGCTTATTTTCTAAGTTAATTTGGATAGACCAATCAATTTGATCATGAGAAAAATAAAAAATGCCCGTAAAATTTTGAAATAAACATAATTATATGCACACGTATATTAAAAAATAAAAATAATAATATATAAACTTATAAATTAGTTTGAATATGAATAATATGTTTAAAATTTATTGAACTAAAAAATAAAATAAAATCAAGTTATGGTAATTTAGAAAAAAAAATATGTCACAGTTTGATAATATAAAAAAAATGTGTATATTATTTTGTTTATTTTTTATCATGAGTGCTGGAATTTTTCAAAATAATAAGCCTGAAACTTACTATACAAAAACAAGAATAAAAATAAAAATTTAAATTTTTAAGAGCATTTTTATCTTTTATTTCACATTATTAAACTGATCAAATAATTCAAATTAATGCAAAAAAAAATTATTTTAATCAATTGAACTAAGATGGTAACCCAGAATTTTTTGACTTTTATAAAGAAACTTGAGAGTTTAACTCCAAGACCTATCAAACCTTCGAGATTACCACACAAGACATAAGTTTTGGATTTAATTGGTTTGTTTGATTCGTAAAATGTTATCCAAGCCCTTGATTTATTCATCGACTACGTTATCCATTGAGGGCGGGGTTATGAGTCAAAAAAAAAAAAAAGAGTCTACATCGTACTAGTGCAAGTGTAACTTTTAAAAAGATAAAATTAAAAAAAAAAGGCGTAGCGAAACATTAACAACAATTCTTAAACTCCAAATTTTTTGATAAAAACATAAAAAAACTCAAAAAAATGTGACTTTTTGGGTTTTTCTTTTTTAATTTTATTTTGGTGTTTGAAGTGTGAAGTAATTTTTAGACTTTTTTTGGTATCGATGTTTTCATTAGCCAAAAAAGTTGTTTCATTTAAAAAAAACAATAGTTTTATGACTTTATTTAATTAAAATTTAAATTTCTTTTTCAAATTTTAAAATACATTTGGTAAGTGATTGAGAAATAAAATAATAAATGTTATGGAGACAATTACTAACCTTCTAATCCCATTACTTTTAATTTTTTTCCCCATCTCTAAAAAACTGTTGTTTATGAAGTATATTAATCATAATTTTAAAAGGAATAAAATTTCACAAGGATAATTTACCCTTTTTAACCCAATTCCAAACTCACTCTCTCGTATCTCTCATACACGCTATTCACGTTTTTAAATATATATATATATATATTATATTAAAACAAAAAACTACAAACAAGTCAAATTAAGCAAGTAGTAAAATTCTTGCAACCTATGAACGGAATAGCTAATGTCATATGAAAAGGAAAAAAAAAAAAGAAAACTTTAAAAAAGAAAAGGAAAAAAGGCAAACAATCAAAAAAAAAAAAAAAGATTCAATGGGTAGTCGTAATTTACAAAGTTAATTTCCGGAGCAAACGTTAATTAAACAGACAATACTAACTAAAAACAGTTAATATTAACCTTTAGTCTGTTTTATAGACATGTTATTTATTTGGGGAAAAAAAAAAAAAAAACAACTACAAACAAATCAAAATAGAACTAGACGTAAAATCCAGGCAACGTTTGGAAGGTACAGCTGTTGTCAAATGAAAGAGAGAACTAAGGAATATGAATATAATAAAAAGCTGGAAAGGGGCAGTAGTAATTTACAAGGTCCAAGGAATATATAATAATTTCCATGTGATCAAAGAGTTCACACCTCTGATTACATAAAAATTAACTAGAACAGTTAATATATAAAAGCCTCCCTAAAGATTGCTTGGATCCTAATTAGCTAGAGACAGGTTTTGGGCTTCTTAGGCATCCGATACCCACCAATAACACAAGCATGGTCTCGCTCAAAGTCACTCAAAGCTATCTGCTCTGAGGGCTTGAACTGGTTTGCCCTCAGCCTCAGCTTATCCACCTCCTGCCTATACACTAACTCAGCAGCGAGAGTGGAATCTATACAATTTGCCTGAAATAATAATAATAATTAAAGGGAACAACAGAATCAGTGCAAACAGTCAGTGTCACATAGCGGGCAACTTTTGAATTAAAAGGCAGTTGGAAGGACTCTCTCTCTTCTTTCACCCACATGACAAACGACAACTCAGATGAAATCTCTCCTCTTTTTTTTTGGTCAAAGAAACAGATATGCAAACCATGACAGATTCCACATGACATATTAATTTGAAAATCTGTGAGTCAAAAGCACTACGGATAATATGCAAAGAACAACTCTAGGTAGAAGTCAAATATATGCATAGACGTTTGGGCCCCTTCCTTCTGCTAGCACCCACCCCACTATAATATTTTTTCCTTTTTTTGACTGGCCTGTTTGTTTCTGGTAATGCTTGAACAAGAAAAAGGCACGAGAGTTATCACTTGTCATCAACTGACCTTTAATTGACAGCACAAAATGGCCAACAACTTTGAGGAAATACGATGCATGCATTCAAGGCTAAAATAGCACTCCAATATATAAAAGTACAGAAGATTAAGAATCATTCAATAACCAATACCTTCCCAGTCTGTCCCGTAGTACAAAATGTTCAGAAATATGGCAGCATCTACTTAATTTATCAACTTGACATAAGACGCTACAATTTTGTTCCACAATTACAATTTACAGGTTTAAAAGAATCACACCACAAAGGGAGAGGGGATAGCCTAGTAGAAAGGGCTCCCCCTTGTATACATTTGGTGTTGGATTTGACTCATAACCCCACCCACCTGAAAAAACAATAAGAGAGAGAGAGAGAGAGAGAGATCAAAAAATGAAATATTGGAACATGCAGCACCCAGAAATAACCAGGTCAGATAGCAAGAGCTAATGAAATTGAGCAATCATAATTTACAGTCCAGTAAGAACCTATCACAATCCTTGTAAAGATCAAGGTAAAATATAGTCTTCTAAATCAAGAATTTGTAGTGTGAATTGGAGGTCACATTCAAGTAACAAAACCAAATTAACCTTCTTTCACAAGGGGATGACTACAAAGAAAATGCTATCCTATCACTATAAAAGAAACAGAAAGCGTTTGTCATGCATTTGTGAACACTGAAAAACGCTTTCTTGTTCCCAATCGAGCAAGAAATCCAGGCTGTATGATCTTAATGGTTGAGCAAAAAAAAATTGTCAAGAGAGAGACAAGGCGAAAGTATTTAGAATTTTGGATGGGCTAAAATTAAAAAAACTTTATTAAATTTTGAAGGGGCTTATACATTATTTTTTTTGCTATGTATATCTCCAAAGGTTAGAGTTTAAATAGGACTATAAGAATTTCAGAGAGATCGTGCCCCTACTTTTCTGTTGCTCTATCATGTTTGAGTTTGTAATCCTGCCCTAACCGTTGAGCATGGATGGAGTAATTACTGCTTGGATACCCCAAAGAGAGAGGGAGAGAGAGAGAGAGAGAATCCACATCAATCAATACATATTTGACATTGTGCTCTCAGGATTACATCACCCATAAGTCATGAAGGGGAATCCGAGTATTATCATCATATACTTGCTAAAAAGTAAAATATCCATTTCCAACTCAAGAAATTCGATGAGGACCTCAAAGAATCCATAACCCAAGAATAAAAAATCACATAGTTGAGATTTGATAATAATGCACAAGGATCCGAGACAAGCTACTTATCAGAAAAGAACTAATAGAGATCCAACACTCGAAGTACAAAACACCATAACAAGTAAAAATGGTGTAAAAAATGATGGTAAAAGCTCCATTTTTTCAAGGGAGGAAATTGAGGAGGAGTAAAAGTAA
>QLOD02000009.1:1539128-1550809 GCA_003260245.2 Sideroxylon spinosum
AACCTAAAAGAACATGTCCTATCCAGTGACAGTATAATCAGTTGCTACCTGTAATGATACTCCTTATTTGCTTCAATTATTGAATCGTAGCTTTAGCGGAAGGCCCATCACAAATTATATAAGGTTGGGGAATCTCTCTATTGGTAGACCAGGCATGCTGTGTGTCTAAAATCATGTTGGATTTTGTAGATTCCAGACACGTGCTGCTCTTAGGTTAGACTAGTACTAAGTAACAGTGTCTGATAATGTCCGAATTAAAATGAACATGTTGGACTCGGCACCGTTTGGAGTTAAATATATATATAATTTTATAAATATAAATTATAAAACTATAAAATTTAAAATTTTTTTTATTTACTGCATAAAATACGAGCCACTAATTTTTACAAAACTTATATAATTTCAAACACAAACCTGAATTGATGCGGGTGGTGTATTTACTCTTTGTGTGATTTATTTTTTTAAGTAATTATATATTTTTTAATTTTATAAAAATTATCAAACAAATTTAAAATAAAATTTATTAAAGCACTTTTAAATAAATAATTATTTTTAAATAGCATTTAAAAAAATAAAAAGTAGTGATGATTAAAAAAGGACATTGAATGGATATTAAAATATTCAAAATTAAATAGTTACAAAAATATTATTTTTATTTTCATTAAAATATTAGTAGTTTTCGAATAGTTGAGAGATACAAAAAGAATAAATCAAAAAGTTTCACGAATTTTAAAAACTTTATGGTATTTAATACTTCACCAAATAATTCTCTTATTTCTTTTATACATGGTGTATATGGTTTTAAAAAAATTAATAGTATATATTATTATTTGAAAAAATAATCTATCTTTATATATGTATCTATTTATATACATGTGCAGATAAGCCGATACAATGTTAAGTTTGATGCACTTAAAACTCTGAAAATTTCGAAAAATTATTCATTTTTATTTTATTTTACGAATTATGAACTCACGAAATATTTTATTTTATCTCACTTTTTATCAATTGAAACACCCTACGTACAATCACTAAACAAACTTGCATATCCCCCTCCCATCAGAAAAATCTTTGAATAAACCTTATGGGGTTTAATAATAATAATAATAAATGTAAATGTAACCGTTGCACTCAATTTATACATGACGTTGACGAGGACATTTCTGTGTTGTCGAAGAGTTTTAGGATTTTCATACGAGAAACAAATAGGTTATTAAGAAAGAAAGTAAATTTACTTATATATCTATTGAAATAAGTAGTTAAAAAGTTTTAATAGAAACGTTACAAAAATCTTAGTCAAATTAAATGATTTTATCAAATTTTAGGTATCGCCAAAATGCTCTAATTATTTTCTTAACTAATTATCAAACTTTTATTGGAACAAATTAAAAAGTTTTAGAATTTTTTTATAAATTGCTATCCGATTATTTTTATGGTCACCCTATCTCTAGATTTTCTACCATTGCACCACCACGTTAGCCACTCACCCTAAAGATGTGGTGGAATTTATTAATATTTTATTAATTAGTGGGTTGGTTCTAAATTTTTAAACGAATTTAGTTTGTTTTAAACTCTATTTAAAGCTTCAAAATTTTATAAGAAAACTCTAAAACAAAAAATTTTCAAAAATTTTAAATTTCTCTAATAAAATTTTGTCACGAGTCATTTTTATATCATTTTAACATTAATTTTTAATTTTTTAACCATTTTTGAAACCGTAAATGCCATCCTAAATTTATAGAAAATTAAAAGTACCAGACATAAAAATTCAAACAATTTGCGTTATTTTTTAAAAGTTTCAATGGCATTAGTGTAAGAACGGTTAAATTAAAATTCAATAATACAAATAAATTCAATAATACAAATGTATTTAGGTTATTTTAATTTAAAAAAAGCATAATTACAACTAGATAGTTGAGATAGTATTTGGATGACAAAAAAAAAAATACAAGTAAAAATATAAAAAATTAATAAAAATAATATATAATAAAATTTAGTTAGAAAAATTTAATAACTTTTAATAACTTTAATATATATATATATTTTTTGGAGAATTTCTCCAGTGCCACCTACTTACAAAGCCGACGACGCGAACAACTTTGAATCGTAAGAGTAAGTACTTATCTCTCCACACACGCAATCGCGTTATATAAAAAAATACAGACTCCTCTCACACACAACCCCACGATCCGGTCACGAAACGAACAGATATTCGGCCACTAAAGGGCACGCTTTAACCAGCCAAGCCGGTGAAACCGACTCGCCTCTAAAACCTTTTACCGGAACTCCCGGTTGCTTTATCTCCTCACCCGAAAACTCACTATTAATCCTCTATCCCCCTTGTCCGTTTCCCGAGGTGGTTCTCGTCAATCTCGCCGGACTTCCGTCGTCGTCACCATCGCCGCTGATCTTCGTCTCTCACTTTTGTAAGCAACTCTGAAATTCTTTACTAGTAATTGATACGAAGATCCGGTACTTCTGAGTCGATGCTTGATGGTCTCTGCCTCGGTTTAATCGGTTTTGGATGGATCTATGTACTCTTTTCTTTGTTGATAGATACAGAATAGTTTGGATGTTCGAGTTTCGACTTTTAGATTGCTAGGGTTTCTACTTGTGAGTTTTTGTTTAATCGATATCTTTATTGCGGGTTTGAAGAGCTTCTTGATGTTGAATGATAATAACTCCATGGATTACTGACATAAGTATGGATTTAATGGGGGAGGAATATATGGTTTGTTGATCGGCTTGATAGTTTCTGATTGGTTGCTGGAAAATCATGTAAGAAAGATGGTTTTTTAAATGGTTTCTTTGTGATTTTTGGTTTGAGAGAAGCAGAAAATCAAAGCTTAAGTAAGCAAATAAGTTTTTTTTTTTGAGTAAAATATAAAACTTAATTGAGTGGAAATCTTTGTTGTTATAGGCCTTGAAGTGGGAGAGCAAGCTAGTCAAAATTATCAACTCAGTATCCTTCTTAATTAGGCATAGCATGATTGATAATTTTTCATCACCACCATTTTTTTTTTCTTGTGGCTCAAGTTTCACTCTGTATTATTTGCGTTGATAAATTGGGAAAAGATATTGAGCATATAATTATCGAGATGTTAGAAACAGATTTTGATTATATACTCATTCAGATGTCAGAGACAGATTTTAGGTAATGTTTCATGCCGGCCTGGTACCAGATGAAATTTGGTAAAAAGTAGCACGTGTTCTATATCAATAATGGTACCAGCCTATACTGGTGCGTACTTTATTATTTAATTGGTATTTATGAATTGTGTTTTATAATTAAATTGTACTTTATAGTAATTTAAATGATATATTAAACTTTTTTTTTTGAATAGATGTGTATATTTTTTATAAATATATAATTTTATAAAGATATATCCGAAATGGTCTGTATTGGTACGTATCATACAATAACAAAACTAGGGTGCCGCCTGGTACTATATTTACAACTATGTTTAGAAAGTTGACAACACTTTCGGTCATTACGGAGAGTACTTTTGATCAACCCCTCCCAAGACACACACACACCCCCCCCCCAACCGAAAGAAGCTTGAAAAGACAGAAATAGATACATTTTTTAGGATTCCTTTTGCTTTCGCATTATTGTTTTGTCAAAACATACTAAATTGCATAGAATGCGTCATTGGATTTATTTACATTACATGTATTATTTACTGCAATGAGGACTTCAGCTTATTCTTATAAGCTACATCTATGAATTGGTGTAATGGTTTTTATTGAGTTTACTTTTCCTGTTATTGTGTGGATTTTTTTGATACAAGATTCTATATATTTAACTTTTATCCCTTTTTATATTCTGTGTCTATGTGAAGTGTAGAAAACTTCAAGCGTTTTGTAAATGGCTGATAACGAGGAGGGAGAGGGAAATCCCACTCGCACAAATGAATGGGAAGTTGTGTCACTCACTGCATCAGCATATGCTGCCGCTCCTGGTCCGGAACAGCCTGAATTGAATCATAATGACGAAGGAAATACAGTTGAGGAGGCTGAAGCTGAAACTTCACAGGCAATGTTCATGTCCGGTCATTTTGTCTCCCCAGCAAGTCGGCATGAGAATTTTCCATTGCAACCTGAAAATGTCGATATCCAGAAGCCACAGGGAATTGATGATATTCCTGAATTTGGTGCTGAGGAAGATGGTAAATCAGATACAACAGATGGAGAGGGTTTGAGCCTTACAGGATTGGCTGGTCCAGACGAGTTTCCTGGTATCCAGTTTACTGATGAAAAGGATAACAGGTTATCCATTCATGAAACAGAGTTAAAAGAAGAGACAACTCTGGAAGGACTGAATTTGACTGAGAAAGAGCAGGATGTGTATAGTGCTTCTAGATTTAGTTCTTTTCACTGTGAAGCAAACATAGATGAATCCTCTGTGTATGATGAAAACAGAGTCATTACTGGACAAATTGAACCCTCTGACGCAGGCTTGGATTCAGATATCTCACAGTTGCCAAACCTGGCAAACAAAGATAAAGATGACAGCTCTGAACTTCCGTGTGAAGCTTGGTGGAAGAAGCAAGCTGCTTCTCTATATGCTCAGGCAAAAGAGGCAAATACATTTTGGTCTATTTTTATTGCTGCAACTGTGATGGGCCTTGTAATTCTTGGGCAACGTTGGCAACAAGAGAGGTGGCAGGTTTTGCAGCTTAAGCGGCAGATTGCCATCAGTGATGAGGTATGTATTTTGATGTTGATCTGTGCAAGGAAGGTGCCCTTTAGCACTGAACTTGAACACCGTTTGTGGGGCTGATTTGATGGCATTTTTTTTTGATATGTTAAGCATTATTGACATGATTCTCATAGAGAATAGTAGTCCAAGGTTAAAAAAATTTAAGAATCTAAATTTATATCTTTATAGTTTCATAATGTGGTCCCAACTCTCCAACCATGACAGTTTAGTTGCCTTTTTCATCTGGTATGTTTACGTTGCTGCTGCTTTTATACTATATTTCTATTTTTATGATTGTGCTCCTGCCCTATAGTTTTCAATACCATTTGCATGCTTGTAGCTGTATATAACATTAACTTTTCTTAAGAATATGGGGATCTCTGAACATTGTGGATTATTTTTGGCGGACGTTTTTAGTAATGTTGGCATATCTGAAAATTAATGATGAATATATTCAGGTTGTGCAGAGCATTTCTGGTGTGTCCAATTGTATATGAAGTGTTTATTTTAAAAAACAGGCACGAGTCATGGCTTTTTCGTAGAAGTGCCCATTATTCATAGTGAATTGTTCAAAGCCTCTTTGATAAATGGAAATTTGAATTTGGAAATCTTTTTTACACTACTAATATATCCTAACATATTTTTAGCTTCTGGTTTTCTTTTTTTGTGCATTTTGTTCTTCGTGTGTTAATAGTCCCTGGAACCATGAACCTCTTATTAGAAAGTAATTTACAAAATAGTTGATGGGGGAAGTTGAGTGGATCATGGTACTGGGTAGCGTGTCCAGATCGGTAGTATTTCTTTTATTCCCCCATATTCTTCCTCCTTCTCCTCCTCCTCCTCCTCCGTTTTTTTTTTAATTAAAATAATTGTAGGATGAAATTATTTTAACTATTTCTCTTCAGAACTTTATACTAAGGTGTGAAATCCTTAAAAGCAGACCCCCTGAGTAACTCCAAGTATTTCTGTCGTAATGGCTTGTTTACAGTTGAAGCAACTATTTCGAGTGAGCCTTGTGACAATTGAAGTGTTTTGTCAGATTTACCATAGAATACCTCAAAAAAAATGAAATTTCTGTGTAACTTCCAATAATGTTTCAAGACATGGAAATGTGCAGGCAACAGGCCTGGTGCTAAGACAGCTCTGTAAATTTGTATTTTATTTCCTTGTCACTTGTCCTTTCTTTATTTAGGGCTTTTATTTCCCAACATTTTTCCTTTCCTTCCACAAATTCATATTTCAACATGGCATAAGTTTTTTTTTTTTTTTTTTAAAGTTTAAAACCTTGACATTTTGTTTTCTGACCATATTGACAGAAGATGGGCAGGATGTTGGGTCCCCTTTCTCGTTTCAAAGATGCAATTGTGGGTGTTAACAGGAGGGGTTCTTCTATCAGTGGCAGCTCCTCAGCCAATCAATAGGATGATGACGAAAAATATGAGAGAGAGAGAGAGAGGGGGGGTTAAATGGGTGCTAGTTTGCTTCAAAGTGTGATGAACGTATTTTTTTATCTTGAATTATGATGAAGCTATGGGGTTACTTGTGTTTATATTTGGTTATTGTTATGATGCTGTTATTGATTATGGGAATGCTCTCGCTTCTTGAAATTTCGGGTGTATGGCCAGTCTCTCTCTCTCTGTTTTTTTTTTTTTTTTTAATTAACAAAAGTTGAGGCGCACGTAATGACCATGTATTCGGGCTATGGTGGAAATTATCGTTGCCCTCTGTTGGGGAATGCGTTCCTAATCAGGGAATGTATAATTATTTAAAGTGAATAAACGGGAATTATGAATGAGGAGGACGCGATTTCCATCTCTGAAGTTAATCGGTTTTATTATACTCATGAATATTTTAAATTTTGAAAGGTGGATTATACCTCTGTTTCAGGTTTGGGGTAGTTCCTTGAATTTGAAATTTATAAAATTGCGTGGACCGGTTTGTGTTAGCAGTGAGATTGATACTTTGTTGCTATTTTCCCACACGAAAAGCCATTACGTGATTGCCATTTATTAGGAGATTTAAACTGGGTTTGTATGTAATTTTAAGAATTATTACAGGAGAACCAAAAAAAAAAAACTGCATGACCTACTAATTAGAGATTGTTTGAAATTTCAAAAAAAATCTTTAATTTTCACTAATTTAAACACACGCTCTTAAATTTACTTTAATAATACAAGAGAACATAAAAAAGGAAAAGTACACAAAGAAATATTTAAAAAAGAATATTCGGAAATCTACATGCAGGGTCTAAACCATCGGCAGATTCGAGCAGCGTTCATAATGTGCAAAGAGGATTGATCGAAGAAGTTGTCAACGTTGCTGGTCCTCATCTCATACGCTCCAAAATCGAGCGAATGGGAGTTGCTATGTCCAACCCAGTGATCATCCACGAAATAGATACAGTCTCCTCTGAATCCCATCTCCCCGCCGGCCGGAACAAGAATCGAATCGTCGTGAGCCAATAGCAGCGCTTGCCCGCCCAAGCTGCTTACCTCTTCCCACGCCCTTCTCCTCCAATTCAACTTAAAAAACTCGAAGAACCTGGTTCTATCAAAGCTCGCTGACCCCACATGCCTCACCGCCATCATCAACTCGCCGGAAGACGACTCTACTAAGTACTTGACCGGAGTGACCAGATGCGAAGTCCCGGCGATGACCTCCTCCGCCACCGGAAATTTCTTCCAAACCTTAAACCTCTCGAGCTTGCCGGATTTGTCGATGGTGTAGAGCTGGCCTCTGTGGTATATCATGTCGTAACAAAAGCTTGTTATAGTGAAAATCGATCTCCAGCTGGTCTGGTCTCCGCTTTTGCAAACACAGATTCTATCCGAACCCCAATCTTCAACCCGAACCAAAATTGTGCAATTGGGGTCGGAAGGTGTCTGGGAACAGATGAATCCTATCGTGCAATTAGGATTCTCACTTTTGGGCAAAGGTGGGATCTTTACGTGCACTCTCGACAGAGGATTGTAGAGGCAAATTTTTCCATTTTTGTTTCCGTTCTTCATCAGCAACCATCCCCGGTGGGAGCAGACACAATAATGAGTTTTAGACAGACTACCACTGGGCAAGCCAATGCTGCATATTTGGGCAGCTGTGTTTCTGTGGAAATTCAATAACTGGGGTTGTTCTTCTAGGTGATTATTGTTGGGAAGTAACAGTAATGGGGTTACCTTCCTGTTATTGAATTTATTTGCTACACAGCGCCATGAATGACACACTCCTCGCCAGCGAAGGATGTCAAGCAAGTCTGTCAACTTCCCAAAGATGAGCCTGAGGACGTCGTTTGTAAGGTCAGCCATAGCCATGGAAAAGAAGAACAATAATGAAAAAGCTACAACCAAACAGAATTAATCAAGATGACTAATTTGAGAAAAGACGGTGAATGAAGCAGTATGTAAGTTCTCATTATGTGCATTAGGTTCTAATGTTTATACAGAACTAATTTGTTCTTCTCCTATGTGTATTAGGTTTTGGAAATTCTATCTGCTTTTTGTTCTTTTCCTACGTGCATTGAATTTGGAAATCCTAGTACCTTTTTTATTGCAAAATTTTTTCATTGATCTAACATCAGGTTTTGGAAGTCTTAATTTCTATCTAATTATGGTAGATTTCCAAATTGATTGATCTCCTATTTGCATTAGGATTTGGAAATCTATTCGCGTTCTGCTCTTTAACATAGAAGTTTCTTCTTCTCCTATGTGCATTGGATTTGGAAATCCTAGTATCTTTTTTATTACAAAACTTTTTCATTGATCTAACGTTAGGTTTTGGAAATCCTAATTTCTATCTAATCATAGTAGATTTCCAAATTGATTGGTCTCCTATGTGCATTAGATTTCGGAAACCTTTTGGGTTCTACTCTTTAATATGCAAGTTTCTTCTTCTCCTATGTGCACTGGATTTGGAAATCCTAGTATCTTTTTTATTATAAAATTTTTCATTGATCAACATCATGTTCTGGAAATCCTAATTTCTGTACGATTACGGTAGATTTCCAAAATTGATTGGTCTTCTTTACATCGCGTCTAGCTTGCAGGAAACATAACCTAGAAATTTTCACATACACCAGTGGCAGTTCAGTGTCAATGATGAAGGATTCATTTTGCTGTTGATCCGAAAAAGGGAAGTGCTCTAGCATTGAACATTTTACACCTGTTCTACATTATTGTTCCATTCGTCATGATTAGAATCTAACGCACGTAATTATATATTGTTAAATTCATTATCAATTTGCTTATTTATCTTCTTGATTATTGTTGTTATTATTATTTTTTAACTTGTAACTTTCTCGTTATTGATCTTCCATGGCTATAGCAGCATTGTGTGATCTCCCAAATGATATGCTTGAGCTCATCTTCAAGACTTCCACGGACTTCCTTGATGTCATTCGCTTGCGAGAGGATTGTGTGTTCTGTAGTGAGGAAGCTTTGAAACGGAAGGGTAACTCTATTACTGTTACTTTCAGCAATATAAATATTAAAAAAAAAAAAAATTCACCTAGAAGAATAAGCCTATTTCTTTAATTTATGCAATAACATAATCAAACTATATGGGATTTGTTTGCTGAATAGTTTCGCTGAGACCCATTATGACTACTCCCATTGGGGATGGTTGCTGATGGGGACAGAGAATGGAATCATCTCTGCAATCCTCTGTTAACTGTGCATTCTAGCTTCCATCCATGGCTGAATGGGCAGAGCATGCTTAGATTTATCACTTCTTGCAGTCCTTTAGACCCGAATCGCACAATTATTGTTCGGTTTCAAGACGTGGGTTCGAAGAAAAATATGTGTTTGCAAATTCAGATATCAAAATTGGAGATCAATTTTCACCCTGACATGTATCTATTATCTATATTACAAAACAGGTCAAATGATGGAATATTTATCCCGACTGACACAGAGAGGGAGGGGGCTGTGGGTCTCATGTGACAAAGAGAGAGAGATGAGAGGGGGGCTGAGCTATTGGTTCCACGTCAGTCGTGTCTTTAGGCACAGGATACCCTAGTAACATAATATGTAATATGTCACAAAGGCTAGTTTTACACTGTTGGCAACTCCGACAAGCCAGAGAGGTTGAAGTTTGGGATAAAATTTTCCAATTGCGGAGGACGTTATCCCTGAGGCTAAGGGCGGAGCTATAAATTTTTTATGGTACCGAGTTGGGTGTTAAGATATTGTTTGGGAAAAAAAATAGTTACGCACTAACTTTATGAAAAATTAAAAAGTTAACTATTTAGGGTTCGTTTTATAACCATTTTATTTTTCAATTTTCAGTTTTTGTTTTATTTTTTTTTTAAATTGAACATAAAAACTCATTTGGCAAACTTGTTTCAGTTTTTAGTTTTCAAGAAAATAAAAATTCTTTTTAAAATTTTAAAAAATTATAAAAATATAGAAAATGTGTTTTTTTGAGTTTTTATTTTTAGTTCTCATTTTCTTGTACAGCCACTACCAGTCACCATTATCAACAACCATCGTCCATTGGTCATCATCAACATCCGGCCACCGCTTATCACCGTCGCCACTACACTCATACATCTCCGATCACCGTCACATATATTATCAGTTAATATAAAATATTTAATTAATATATAAAAATATATTAATATACTAAATTGTTAATATATTTATATTTATATAAAATTATATTTTATATAATTTGATTAATAATTAATTTTTATCAATATTTAGTTTAATATATTAATTAATATATTAAATATATAAATTAATTGAATTATATTAATTATAATTGAATTTAATTAGTTAAATTAATATAAAATTATTTTATTAAAAATATTTATTTTTATTGGATTAAATTATTTTTAATAAAAATATAATTATAATAAGGATATTTAGTTAATTTAAATTTAATTTAAACTAATTTAATTAATTAAATTATTGTAAAATAATTTATATAAATTATATTTAATAAATAAAATAATTAAATTATATTGAATATACTTTAGTTTTATTGAATTAAATTATTTTGAAAAAATAAATTAGTTAAATCAAATTAATTTAAGTAAATTAATTGAATTAAAATGAAATGTATTTTGTTAAATCCCTTTTAAGAAATAATTATAATAAATTATGTTTGATATATTTTACTTTTCTTGGATTAAATTATTGTTAATAACTAATATAACTAAAATAATAAAATTTAATTAATTAACAACTATAAATATCACTGAACAACTATTGTTATCAAGCGCGTCTTCAAATATATTTTTTTTTGCTATGAAAATGAAAACTAATAATAAAAAATTATACATAAGAATTAAAAACTGAATACAAAAACTGAAAACAGACAGTTTTATCAAACGAGTCCTTAAAAAGTTAGTTTTTTTTTTTTTTCCAATTCCATTTAATGATGCTGCAATTTTCATATGGCACTTTATTTTTTACCCAATTCAAAAAAATAACACTAAAAAGTAAGAAAAAAATAAAAAATAGTAATAAATGTAAAAAACAGAAGGTGGAGCTCAGGTGTTCAGAACCGAACCTGAACCAAATCATTGAAATCAAAATTTTAGTAATCTGATAATTCAGTTTGGTTAATTTGATTCTTGATGCTGCTACGTTTATTTTATTTTATTATTATTATTTTTTTTTACAGAAGTCATGTTTTGCCAATGCCATACGTATCTGGGAAGCGGGGAGCCGAGGGTGGGGTGTGATGGCAGGCAAGTTGACATTAATTGTTGGCCATAAGATGCATGACTTTTTTTTATCATCCACGGCCTCGGTCAAGGCCAAACTTGGAGCGGGAAGCCAGCAATTTTGAGTTTCTTTCATGGTCTTTTTTTTTTTTTTTTTTGCTCTCAACACTTGAACTACAACCAAATTTTTTTTTATTAGAATATAGTTTAAATGGAAAAAATATATTTAAGTTACTAGCTTGATATAATAATTATATTAGATATTTAAATATTTAAAAATAAATTTATTAATATAATTAAAATATTATAATAAAA